>JAADVV010000742.1:0-12627 GCA_023335905.1 Pythium pyrilobum
CCCCCCCCCCCCCCCCGTACGCCTCCCCCGCACTCTCCCTGTCCTCTCTCTCGCGGTGTCTCGCATTTTTTTATTTAATACACGCCACGCCTCTCACACGGCCTCGATCTGCTTGCCGCCGCCGTCGCTGCTGCTGCCCCCATCGCTCTCGCGTTCGACGTGCTCGTCCACGACTGTGATCGCCCACGGCACCAGCTGCGGCGCCGCCGTCGTGCCGTCCCCGCGTCGCTCGTGCGCGTGACGCTTGAGCCGGTGGAACGCGTACTTGAGCTGCGTGCGCGTCGACGTCATGCTATGGAACTTGTCGTGCACGCCGAGCAGCTTGAAGATGGAGAGCGCCACTTTGTACGGGTCCGTGTAGCTCTCCAGGAGGCCCAGGTCCTGCTCCAGATTGGCCGGCGACGGCGAGAAGATCGTGCGGCGCGTGTGCGGCGGCGGCGTGCTCGCCGCGGTCGACGCGCTCGACGAGATCGGCGAGTAGTACGGCGGCGGTGGGGCCATCGGCGGCTTGGGCTTGCCCCTGGCGGCCTTGTGCTTGCTCTTGCCGTGGCTCCTGGACTCGCGCGGCGACGGCAGCAGCAGCGGCGACTCGGCGTTGCGCATTTGCGAGAGCCGGTGCTTGGCACGCGTGCTCGAGTCGGCGATGTAGAAGAAGTAGGCGGCGCCCGTGCACACGAGCAGCCCGAGCATGGCCGTGAACTGCCGGCGGCCGGCGATCTGGAGGAACACGAACGCCATCACGACCTCAAAGACCACGAGACTGGCGGCGACGAGCGCGTACGCAGTCTGCGCGACGTGGCCGCGCCCGGGCGTGTACGGCATGACGTAGAGGAAGTTGTACTTGACCGTCGTGAACTTGACGTAGAAGAATAGCGCGCCGAAGGGCGTGAGCACGGGCGTGACGACAGTGCCCAGCAGGATCACGAGCAGCACGCTCGTGAGCACGGCGTAGTCGTGGCCGTAGTAGTACGGCCAGGGCTTGTGCGCGTCGCGCCGCTCGTCGGCCGTGACGGACCGCGCGCGCGCCCACGGCTGGAACGCGAGCCGCTCGCCCATGCGCGTGAGCTCGACGATCGAGCCGAGGAACGTACGCTGGCACACGTACGAGATGAAAAAGGTCGTGCCCGAGAGCTTGAAGAGGAACGACTCGACGTAGCTCTTGCCGTTCGCGCCGATCTCGCTGAAGGCCAAGTACGCGGCCGTGGCGCCGATGCTCGGGAGGAAGACCGAGCTCTAGCCGCACCAGCAACAAGCGAGAAGGTTAGAGGCATCAAACGCCAGCAATAGAGAGAGAGAGAGAGAGAGAGGAAGACGACGACAGTCAACACGTACGACGACGAGGTAGAGGAAGCCGCTGACGAGGAAGCTGCGCGTGCGGCGCGACTCGCTGATCGCGGGCTCGAGCATCGCGACGTGGAAGAGGAACGTGAGCAGACACCAGTTGACCACGATGAGCAGCAGCGACGGCAGGTACGTCGCGACCAGCGAGACGAGCTGCGAGTGGCGCGCAAAGAGCCCGTTGTAGATCACGCTCGTGGCGTCCAGCTTGATGTACACGAGCACGGCCGTGGGCGTCGAGAAGAGCAGCAGCAGCACGAGCGTGGCCACCTGGCGCGCGAGGAACGACGCGACCGACGCGAGAGAGAGCGGCGCGTAGCGCAGGTTCTTCCAGAGCACGTCGTCCGGCTCGGGCGCGCTCGTGACCACGAGATTAGCGAGGTGCGGCGCCAGCGACAGGGTGGACGACGACGACGGTGCCGCAAAGTCGAGCGTCGTGCTGGCCGAGCGGCGCGGGCTCCGCGGCCGCGGCTGCGCGTAGCGCACGCGAAAGGCGCGGTCGTGGACGGCGTTGAGTGCGCGCCCGAGGCAGCTCTGCTCGCGCACGAGCCGCACAAAGTCGTTGCGCGTCGCCGTCGAGTCGAAGACTACGAAGGCCGCGCCGAGACACTGGCGCTGCTCGTACATCTCGACGGCCTCCTCCGGGATAAAGTCGAGCTCCTCGTCGAGCGCGTCGATCTCGCGCGCGAGCGCCGAGTCCACGATCTCGCGGTCGCTCGAGATCTTGGAGTACGTGAGCTTGGCGTCGTCGCCGCTGCTCCCGTCTGCGCAGCGGCAGCAGTCCGCGTGGCGGCAGTAGTACCGGCAGGGCCGACACGTGAGGTACGAGCAGAGCACCTCCGTGGGCGACGGCACGAGCACGGAGCCGGGACACCAGAGCAGGCTGCAGGAGAGCATGCCGTGCTCGAAGCCGGCGTCGAGCCCGCGGATGCGGTCGAGCTGCTGCGCGAGCGCGCGGCGCCGGTCGAGCAACGCGTGGAGCTTGGTCAGGTCGAAGACCACGGCCACGTTCTCGACGCGGCGCGGCTCGTAGTACTCGGTCAGCAGCGCGCGCAGCTTGCGGTTGGTCATGGACGGCGGCAGACCGGCGTGGATGAGGATGCTGCGGCCGCCGACGATACGCTTGGTGCGGCGCCGCAGCGTCGAGAGCAGCGCGTGCTGGCTGCGGTGGTAGAGGAGGAAGGTCGTCGCGTTAGCGAGGAGGATGGGGTACGAGGGATACGAGCAGAGCAGCAACAGAGGCGCACACGCACCGGAAGAGGAACGCGAGGAGCAGCGCCGCGACGACGTAGCAGTAGGCGACATGCACCCAGTACCAGTTGCTGTAGAGCGGCACATTGCTGATGGTCGTCTGCTGGAACGAGTTGCCGGCCAGCGCCGTCCGCGAACTGCCCGACAGGTAGTTCTGGAGGGACAGGAGGAACAAACAGGAGTCAACCCCACGGCGAGGGGAGGAGAGAGAGCAAGCGATAGAACCGCCGGACCCACCACGGGGACGAGCGTGCCGATGCTGAAGAACGTGAGCACGGCGCAGAGGTGGCCTGCGTCGACGTGGAAGCGCAGCAGCAGCGCCGCGGGGATGCCGCTGCTGTGGCACACGTAATGGCCGTCGCACGGCAGCCGCCAGAACTGGCGCATGCGGCCGCGCAACGAGTCGTCGCGGATGTCGCGGTACCGCTTCTCAAAGGTGGCGGGCGGCACGTCGTCGTAGTTGGCGCGTTCAAAGAGCCCCGCGCGCTCGTGCTCCCAAATGGGGAAGTCGACGCGGTGGAGGAGGCGCCACGCGAAGAACGCGAGCCCGCAGAGGAAGACGGCGCCGTTGAACGCGAGCTGGATCCAGATGCCGCGCCAGCCCTGCTCGTCGGTCACCACGAGCACGGAGCTGAGCGCGCTGAGCTTGTAGCGGTCGGCGTCGACGCCCGCGAGGCTGTACGTGAGGTAGAAGCGGCCGTCACGCCGCCCCGAGAGCTCGAACGCGAGCGTCTGCCGCACGGTCGCGTTGCCGGGCGTCGCGGGCGCCGAGAACGTGACGAAGCGCGGGTCGACGAGCTGGTCGTCGTCGCTGACGACCGAGCCGTTGCCGTCCAGCACCGTCATTTCCACGCGCACGGACGTCTGCGGCAGCACGCTGCAGTCGATGCGCTGCGCCACGCGGTCGCCCAGCAGCACGGTCGTGATGCCCGTGGGCACGGACACGACCGCTGTCGGCGGCGGCGCCGCCCCAGCAGCGGCAGAGACGAGACACGCAGCGAACAGCAGCAGCAGCGTCGACGCCATGGTGGTCGTGGCGGCGGCGGCGTTGCGAGCCTTCATCGGCCCAGTCGTCATGTTCGGATCTTTGTCGATGCCGATGGATGATGCGACTCTCCAAGATACACGTTCGTAACGGTAAAGCCACGAGTTACGAACTCCATTGCACCGCTTCAAGGTGATGGCAATCCGCAGAAGCCATGGCGACGCGGTTCTACCACACGCGCGACCCGATCGAGAACCTGCGCGTGCGCGCCACGGCGCGAAAGGTGGGAGGCGGAAGGTGGGGGGAGGAAGAGGAGGACGAGGACGAGGACGAGGACGAGGAGGCTGACCGTCGTCTGGTTCTCTCTGTTTACAGGTCTCGCACGGCGGCGCGGCCGACGGAGACGTCGCCATCGGCACGACGTGGAGCGACAGTTTCCGCTGGCAGCAGAAAATATGGCACGGCAAGCCAGCAACGAAGCATGGCAAGACTACGCATAGCAAGCGAAACAAGGCGGGCGAGGAGAAGGGGGAGGCAGCGGCGATGGAGGCTGGCGATGGCAGCGAGAGCGCGCACAACGGCGCCGCGCTCTGCTCCTACGTGGACACCGACAATTACGTGCCACGCAACCACCACGACAGCACACCGTCGTCCTCGCTTGCGTCGCCGCCACACATCGTGGCTGCCGCAGTGGACTACCATTTGGCCGAGACGTCCGCCAGCAGAGCGAGTCGTCGAAGCGGCAATCAGCCGTCGTCGTCGTCGTCGTCGTCGTCGTCCAACGGCGATCGCGTGGCGCTGCGCGCCCACCGCGAGGAGACGTTCCGCCAGATGCACGTGGTGCTGCGCGTTGACCACGACGGCGGTGGCGATGACGTCGTGCTCGCGTCGCTGCGCTTCTATCCGCACACGGGGCTGCTGTGCGTGACGCCCGGCTTCTCCACGTGCGTGCCATACGACGACGAGCTCGACGCGTCCGACAAACCATCGCGGCTCACGACATACCGCGTTTCGTCTCGACACACTGGCGCCCAGTACGAGTACGCGCTCGACAACGAGAACGACCTGTTCCCAGTGGTCTCGCTCGATGATCTGCGCCTTTTACGGGAGCTGCAGCGGCAGGAGGACGTGGAGGAGCGGCTCGCGATGGAGGAATGGAACAACAAGCACGGAGACAGTAGCACCAATGAGACGGCGAAGCGGAAGCCCAAGAAATTCACGGCACCAGCAGATGGCGCTCACCGTCCAGATGACGACGACGAGGTGCTGCTGCTGCTGGAGATCGTATCGGTCGTGGGGATAGTGAGCGACGACCCGATCCGCGTCCGCGTCGAGCTCGTGGTTCCACAAGACGGACATGCTCACACCCACTGGACACTGGGACATGGCAGTGGCAGCGCCTCGCTCTCGCGGCTCTCGCTGCCGTTGATGCGACTCGGCGAGGAGCCGATCACTACCGTGGGACATCACACGCAGTTTCGCCTGACGAGACGAACGACGGCCAAGGCGCCCTTTGAATCTATCGCCCACCGTGGAACGCCAGTTCTCGCTCTGTCGGTGTGGTCCAGCGACGCATGGGATCGCATGCGTCTCCAAGGCCAAGGGGAACTGCGGCTTCCTCTCTCTGCAGGGTTTTCCGACGCGGAGGTGCCGCTCACACGACCGCTGCTCGCGCCGCACGAGCAGCTCGAGGAGTTTTTCCTCGGGAGCGAGAACGCGGATGCGGGCGTCGCCACTACATCCGCGATCACGCCGGACGGTCCAGCGGAAGCGTCAGTGATGAGCCGCTTGGGGCTGCAAACCGTCTCGGTGGGCGGTCGCGTGCGCGTGCGACTCCACATTATCGAGAGCCGACCGCGTCTCAGTGTGCCTGTGAAAACGCTGCCTCAGCTCGCGGCATTGAGTCTCGCGAGCGTAAGGGCACCAGGCGGAGGAGGATCTTCTGTCGTGAAGCGCAGCGTTGAGGAAATCCTGCAGTCGGTGAAGGCCACGAAGCGCTTTTCCGAGTCGAGAGACGCGCAACGCTCACTGGGGACGACGGAGAGCACGTCCAGCGTCGCGCTGATCATGGCGCGACTCAAAGACCAGACTGCGAGAGGCACGTCGCCGTCTGCGGGGTGAGTCCATTCGATCCATTCAGGAAATACGTCAATGCATTCGTATCATAGTTGGCCTATTCAATCATCATCGCTGTCCAGATCGTCCAGCGGATTGCCCGACCGCTTCTTCATGACGCGGAAGAACTCGTCCTCGTTGATGAGCCCGTCGCCGTCGCGGTCGGCCTCGTCGATCATCTCCTGCATCTCCTCGTCGGTCAGCGTCTCGCCGAGCTCATTGCAGACGCGCTTGAGGTTGCGGAAAGAGATCTTCCCCGTGCCATCGTCGTCGAAGAGCCGAAAGATCTTCATGATCTCCTCGCGCGAGTCGCGCGCGTTCATCTTGCCCGTCATCATCTCGATGAACTCGTCCTGGTCGATCGTGCCGGACTCGTCCTTGTCGATGTCGGCGATCATCTGGCGGATCTCGGCCTTCTTGACCTGGAAGCCGAGCGCGCGCATCGCTGCCTTGAGCTCGCGCACGTCGATCGTGCCGCTGGCGTCCGTGTCGAAGAGGCGGAAGGCCTCTTTGATCTCCTCCAGGTCCTCCTCGTCCAGCGCCTTCTTGACGGGCTTGGGCTTGCGGCGCAGCGCCGCGCGCGAGCGGGCGAACGCGGCCGCCGAGCTGCCTGACTGGACATGCACAAGCCGTTAGTACGAGAGACGGGGGGTCGTCCTCCATCAGCGGAAGACAAAGCGGACCATTGGGGCTGCGATCGGATCGGCGTTCTGGAAATGCCCGTCGCATGCATGGGTGACCTTTGAAGATCAGATCAGGAAGAACGTGTTTCCAACATGTGCAATTTCCAACATGGAATGTTGGAAACATCTGTTTGAAACAGACCGAGTGTGGTTCCCACTGGGAAGTGTATCCCTCGGTTGAGTGACGCTGTAGTTGGTGGTGTGTTGGGTGAATCCGGTTCTTTTTTTTTGTGACAGCGCTTGCGCCAGTGCGGGTCGAAACGGAATTCGCGCGAAGGGATATACAGTCGACACCGCCAGCAGATCTACTCGCCAATCGCCCAGCGCCGCCAATTGCTTCCGCCACCCATTGATAGCAGCAGCGAAGAAATGAGCGCCACCACCGCCGCCAAGCGCGCGGCCACGCAGGCCTTTGACGCGCAGAAGCACCGTCTGCTCGTGGTCGGCGGCAACGGCTTCGTGGGCAGCAACATCGTCCAGCGCGCCGTGCAGAAGGGCATCGAGGTGCGCTCGCTCAACAAGTCGGGCAAGCCGCAGTGGCAGGACGTGCCGTGGATCGACCAGGTCGAGTGGCAGCAGGGCGACGTATTCAACGCGGACGATCTCGCCAAGGCCGTGGACGGCGTCACGGGCGTCAGTACGTTCTGATCACCATCATGATAGAGAGCATTAACCACGCACCAATGTGCTCACCGTATCTCGTGTCTGCTGCAGTCACGACAGTCGGCGCGTTTGGAGACAATGCGTTGATGGAGAAGATGTGTGGCGACGCCAACATCCTGGCCGCGCAGGCTGCCAAGAAGGCTGGTGCGTACAGCGCATGCTGAGGCGCTGTTCCGATCATTCCCTCACGTGTGGAGCGCAGGCGTTGAGCGATTCGTGTTCATCTCCAACTCGCGCGTTGGCTCGCACATCCCGTCCTGGGCTCCTCTCTATGGATACTACAACGGCAAGGAGCGTGCGGAGGCTGCCATTCGTGAATGGTACGCGTCTCTTGTCCCCATAGGCGTCTCGTTGAACGTATTTCTCATCTGTGCCTGCTCAGCTTCCCAACCACTGGCGTATCGCTTCGCCCTGGCTTCATTTATGGTCTGCGCCGCACGAGCTCGTACAGCATCCCTCTGCAGCTGTTTGGCGCCCCCATGTCGCTTGTCGCGCGCAGCCTCGGCCCTGTGTCCAGCGTCGTCACAAAGATCCCGTGTGTTGGGCATGAAATGCAGTCTGCGATCCCAGTCGAGGCTGTCGCCAAGGCTGCCGTGCTCAGCGCCATGGGTTCTGTGCCAGGTGACGCGCTCGACTCTTCAAGCATGCTGTCGCTTGCCGAGTCGTTTCACCACACGTTCCACGACAATTAGGCGGGAGCCAATACGCAAGAAAAAACAACCAGATTGAGAAAGAATCGTTCCCCCCGTTGGAGTGATATGCGTTTTTCTATTTGTCATTGCGTATTCACTTCCGCGCCATTGCCTGCGCCGTGTACTTCATACCGACGGAGCCAAACTTCTTCTTCTTCTCTTCGGCGTCCAGGCGCCGCTGTTCCATGTCGCTCGTTCTCTCTCGCCAATACCTGTCCTTCTGCTTATCGGTTTGCTTGGCGAGCTCTTGCTGCAGGGCCTTGGTCTCTTCGTCGTTTGCGTCCGCCGCGTGTTTCATGGTGAGCTCATCGAGCGTCTGCACCCACAAGTCCCGGACCGCCGTCGTCGCTGCTGTCAGCTCGAGCAGCTTCTGGCCGCCCGCGCCTAGAATGATCAAGTCGGTGCTGCCTGTAATTGCCATGACGTAATTCAGATAATTGCTCGGCACCCAGCACTAGCCAGCCACGCACCGCTCGAGCACACCTTGCCCATCCGTCCAATGCCGAGCTCCTCTGTCTTGCTCACGCCCGGTGTGAGCCTCCACTGCAGTCTCGTTGCCGTCGCATTGAGTTGCAGGTAGATACACTCGGTCTTGCTGAGCACGCCGCCGAGGTACGGCGTCTTCTTCTTGAAGTCGTTGCCTTCCTTCAGCAGCTCCTGCCGCTGCCGCATCTCGGAGTCACCGCTTCCGCAGCACATGTTGCCCATGGCGCCGCCCTCTCTCTCTCTCTCTCGCTCGCTCTCAGTGACTGAACTGCCCTCACGCGTGCAGCCCCAACGACAGCAACAACAAGACGCTTGCACTCTCCAGTGGAGACGTCGCGACGGATAAGAAAGGCGACAAGGCCCGACTCAGACTCAGCCCAGCACAGAATACTTCAAGGTCAGCCATTTCACAAACCACGGTGGGTTATGTCCCCCTGTTTACGTTGCGCGTGCGCACCGTAGGTCTCCCGTCGGAAACCCGTTGAAGTTGCCCACTTCGTTTCCTTGCGTTGGGAAGGGAACGGCCGTGCCGCCGCCGTCCTGTCGCTGCCGCCCAATGGAGACGTCCGCCGCGGCCGATGCGACGCTCGCGCTGCTCACGAGCGACTCGTGCGCGCTGCCTTCTCCCCCCGCCGCGTCGTCTGCCGTGCCGCCGCCAGCCACAGCGGCTCGCACGAGCCCTCTGCCGCGGCCGCCGTCGCCGCTGCGCCACGCCAACGCGCTCAACACTGTGGCACTGCAGCCGTCGCTCGTGGGCGACGCCTCCGACGGGTTCCCTCGCGCGGCGGCCGCGCAGAGACACTTCCCAGCGGCCTCAGCGAGAAGCCACGCGCCGCAGAAGACCGTGCTCATCGTCGTCAACGTGCTGCCGCTCGTGTTCGAGCGCAACGCCGCCGACTCGGGATGGGACGTCGAGTGGAGCTCCAGCGCGACGAGCCTCTTCTACCGCAACCTCGTGACGGCGACGGGCCGCTATCGCCCACTCTTCATCGGCTGCCCAGAGGTGTTTGTCAGCCACGACGAGGAAGCCGCCGTGGAGAAACAACTACGCCCGTTTGACTGCGTACCCGTGTTTCTCGACCCGCAGGTCGCGCACCGCTACTTCCAGGGCTTCTGCAAGGGCGTGCTCTGGCCCGTGTTCCACAACGTCGTCGACGTGTACAACTCGGCCCAGCTCATGCTCGACGAATACATGCCGGACCCAGGCTGCCAACGCAAAGACCAGCACGGCAAGGGCTTCACGAAGGTCACCACAGACTCAGAGATCCCGTCTCCGCCCTCGTTGCCCACGGGAGCGAAGAAACCGGCGTGGTGTAATCCAGCGTCGTGGAATCCGGCCGCGCAGGACTTGTGCTGGAGCGACTACTGCAGCGTCAACCGCACGTTCGCGCGACGCGTGATCGAAAGCTATAACGACGGCGACATGATCTGGATCCACGACTTCCCGTTCCTCATGCTTCCGTCTTACTTGCTGCGCAAACTCCGGTCCGCTATGGTCGCGATCTACCTCCACGTGCCGTTCCCGTCCAGTGAGATCTTTCGATGTCTTGCGATGCGGACGGAGATCCTGCGGGCTATGCTGTGTGCCGACCACATCGGGTTTCTTGTGTTCGAGCACGCTCGCCATTTTCTCACGAGCTGTAAGCGGCTGCTCGGACTCAACTACAAAGCGAGCCCAGACGGCATGCTTGTCGTGGAGTACAATGGCCGCAAGGTCCATCTCTCGTGCTCACATATTGAGCCAGACGTGACGTACTTGTATACCATTCTCGAGCAGCATCACACGGATCGCCAGGACAGCGCGCACCAGTTCCGCAAGCGTATCGAAAAGTTCATCTATAATCCGAAGACGAAGCAGCGCAAGTTCGTGATCACGGCTGTCGATCGACTGGAAGGACTGAGCGCTCTCCCGCTAAAGCTGCGCGCCTTTGACCGTTTCCTGGCCATGCACCCTTCAAAGCGCGGGGCTGTCATTCTCGTCCAGATCGGGATCTCCCTGGACTCGCGGCCGAACGATTACAACCAAACACGAGAGTACGTGCAGCGTTTCGTGGGCGAAATCAATCGACGCTACAGCTCAGGGCCATCGGAGAGCGAGCAAGTCGTGTACTTCGAGGAGAAACGCAAGACGACTTGTGCCGAGCGCATGCATTTGTGGAGGATGAGCGACGCCTACCTCGATACTTGTGTGCGGTTCGGTTTATCACTGCTGCCGTTTGAGTATCTCGTCGCCCAGAAACGGAACTTTGAGCAAGCCAGCGAGAAGGAAGCAGGGCACGAGTTTGGCACCATGATCGTGTCCGAGTTCGCCTCGTACAGTCGCATTTTGAACGGGTGCTTGCTGGTCAACCCCTGGAAAGCGGATGACATCGTGAATGCCCTCGTGAAGGCGACGGAGATGCAGTACTACGAAAAGTTGAATCGATTTAGGGTGAACTTCAAGTTCCTTACTGCAAACAGCAAGACGAGATGGGCCGAGCGGCTTCTCGCGGACTTCGAAGTAATCGAAGAGTCAAAGAAACAATCGACGGAAGCTCGTGACACGGTGGAAGTTGGTTTCGGCTTTGACTACCGCGTGATGCAGTTCACGGCAGGCTTTGTGAAGCTCGACATCGACGAAGTAGTTCGTGTCAGCTCAAGATGCTCGAAACGGCTCTTCATCTTCGACTATGGTGGCACCCTCAGCTGGACCACGAGCATTCTCGAAGAAAATGGAGCCGCGCACCATCATAACCAAAGCGATGACCGAATCATTTCAGATACTGGTCGCATGAGAGAAGTGATCCGGTACATCGACGGTCAAGTGCGCACCTCGCTAACCCAGGAAGCGCGAGACAACATCCGCGCGCTTTGCGGTGACCCTCAGAACGTTGTGTTTGTGATTAGCACGGGCCGCCGTGCTGAACTTGACGCCGAGTTTGGCGCAATCCCCAACCTGAATCTCGTGGCTGACAACGGTCTGTTTTTGAAAAAGACCACACGCACGGCTGCGGTGATGGCAATGTGGGAGTGTATTTACGACCCGGAAGACTTGCGCATGGACTGGAAAGCCGACGTCAAGCGTCTGATGCAATCTTATACAACACGGACAAATGGAGCGTTCCTCATTGAGGGCGAGGCGTCACTGCTATACGACTACAGGCACAGTGATCCAGAATACGGCGAGATTCAAGCACTCGAGCTGTACGAGCAACTCCGGCAAGTTATCAAGGTACGCTACCGCCGCCCATCCTGATACCATGTGCGAGTACGTCATTTGACCGATTTAATGACGTAACGCAGAAAGGCGAGGCAACACTTCGGCGGGCCAAGGGCTTTGTGGAAGTGCATCAATTTGGAGTCAGCAAGGCTGTCGCTGTTTCGCTGATTCTACACCACCTGAAGGAGCACAGCGACGTCCCCGAATTTGCGCTATATGCTGGAGACGACGAGTCCGACGAACTGGCGTTCAAAGGTGCGTAGCAGTTCGAGTATCGTTCAAATAGCGACTATCGATTGGTGTTCTTACGGCGTTTCTTTTGACACTGCAGTGCTCCAGGAGTTTGCTCACGATGAAGCAAACGTAGCGCACGCGTATACGTGTACGGTTGGTATGAAACCGAGTAACGCCAAGTTCTATGTGGTGCGTGCATCTTAGATTGCATTTGTGGTGGCCAGTGATTGATTCCACAAATCCGTCAATGAGCAGGACAGCGTAACGGACGTACTCGCAGTGATCCACGCCGTTGCCGTTCGGGTACGTCTCCCCAATCTGATGTGGCAATACCTGTAGCAGTGATTGTCATGTCCGCGCCACTGACCAATATGCCTGCTGGTTGTTCAGCTACGTCTCGAGAACCAACGCGGCCTTGGTGCATCTTCTCTCCTCCACAAGAGTTACCAGGACCGGTTCGCTTCGCTAGACGCGCCGCTCGTCGACAAGGCGTTTCTGCACTCACTCTCGGTCGCTTCGCTGGGTGAAGATCTCTCGGCGGACGCCGTCTTCACAACACGCACCACCAACTCGCCGCGTGGCAGCAGCTCGGACGGGCAGTCGCAGCTCGCCTCGCGCTCGTGTTGCTGGCTTCCGCAGTGGGCGGCCGGCAGTGAGTGGGTCGCCCTGGGCGCGGGCGTCGTGCTGGGCACGCTCATCGGCGTCGCTGTGTCCTCCAGTGGGCTAGCGGGACGTCCGCCTGTGCCTAGCCGCAGCTGTCCACCGCCGGCGCTGTCGAGATGGGTCAAGCAGCAGCTTCACCGTGTGACTGGTTGAGCACGGAAAACATATACATACTACTATACAGTAGTACATAATTACCATAATTGTCACGTGGGTTTGTCACATTTTGACGGTGAGATAGAAGTACAGTACCGTAAAGACGACCACCTCGATAGGAACGCGTTACGAACGTGTGTTGACTGTTTGTCTCCGGCAGAG
>JAADVV010000743.1:0-12604 GCA_023335905.1 Pythium pyrilobum
AAATCGTCAAATATTGGAACGCCTGGTGGAAGCACGGAGCCCGGAGTTGTTTGGCGTGGTCCAAAGCTAAGGTCTGGGCACCATCGTCGCCCCTGGGAATTTTCGGCGGCCAAGTATCCGGCGAGCCATCTCTTGATTTGCTGCTCACGGAATTGATCGCTGAGCTCCGCAGCATACTTTTCGTGCGGAGTGCGCGCAAACTCGATGATGCGGATCTCTTCCGTGTCAGCGAACCATTCAAGAAAATTGAGTCGAACGATTTGATCCTCGCTGTCAGCAAACGCGTTCCATTCATCTTCCGTTGCGTGGCACACACGCAATGTACCGGTCGGCAGTGGAGGCTGTGCCACTGCAGCTTCCAGAGCAGCGTTGATGCGATCGATGCTGGAGAGCAGAGCAGTCATTGACGCCGGTGTGACTGCGTCTGTCGCAGCGACAGCTTCATTGGACGCACGGCGCGTAGCTACTGCAGGTGACGAGTGTTAGCTACTGCAGGTGACGAGTGTGAGCCCCCGTCCCCAAAGAAAGCAACGCTCATGTTTCTTTGTCGTCTTGTCCCAGAATGTTTGAATGTCAGAGCATCGAGATTGTTCGTCTTGTCCGCTCGTCGTCCGCTCAACATCCGCTCAACCATCCCATATAAGAGAAACGAGGGTACCCCTAAACACCCTCAGAGACAGCGATGATGTACTATATAGTACTGTACTGTAAACACCAATCTCTCGAGGCCACGTGCGCGCACCGGCTCATCCATCATCACCCGCACATATCATTGTTAATGGATGATTCGGTCTCTATTACTACGAAGTATCTGTGTTGCACTGGCTTGTGCCTCTTCGTGGCTTCGCGGTGGAGGAAAGAGGCGTCGAACGGATAACGGATACTGCAAGATACACTGGACGCGCGGTTCGACTCGAGACGCGCGTCCAATACTATCTGTACCTATCTTTCCCGGAAGGCTTCCGACTCGGAAGCCTTCCGGAAATTCCAAGCCCACACAGCAGCCCAGCTGTCTCGCGAGAAGCAAGGCGCTCTCTTCCGCAGCGCGCACTATCCCATGGACGAACTATTCAGTGCTGTATTCAGGCCCTCCGAAAGTGCTATTTTACTCAATATTCTCTTATTCTGAATGAAAAATAAGTTTGGTTTAGTGTCGATGACTTCCGATATAGATTTTTTATTATGCCAGCTTTCACAAAAACTATACCTGGTGGAGCAAACGTTTGGGATGACACGGCGTTCTGACTAATCATGGTCCCGAAATACGCTAGAATTTGCTCAATGGTGCCTCTCCTTACATTTAGGTGCCAAAAACACCAAGTCTGGTGTAAAATAGCTGAGGTTAGACGGAGTTCTCGTGACTGATACCATCAGATATCATCAGATATACTCAGCCATTATTGTTCAAAATATTATTTATAAACCATTTTGAAGTCCTCCTCACGGGTGTTGTTGAAAAAAACTTTTATTGCTAAAATCTCTGCCATAATAAAAATACAGTTGTATTTTCGGATGGCCTAGCTGTATTACGCGTCGCTTCCCCGGAGGAAGACGTGGCTACTGACCGTCACCTCTGCGTCGGGAGGCTCTCGACGCATTATCAGCCACTACAGTACAGTACACCCAGTCCTGACTTCACGACCAATGGACACAAAGTCTTTCCCGCGTGCTATATGGCCTTCGTGAGGCATCCTAAAGTTTGAACCCACTGATTTGAGTGAAAGTTGAGAAAAAGAAACCGAGTCAGCCCGAACAGAATTCGTGACTGAATCGACGAGATCTTTATCATCCGGGAAGAACGCTGGTTCTCGCCGCAGGAGTCGACTTCACCTATAGCTGCCGGAGTATGACGGTACTTTTCTAGAAGTACTGGGCTCAACAAACAGACCCATCTATTATCACAATTCAGTTGTCGAATGGAGATGAGGGGTGATGTGCAGAAGCTTCCCACGAAAGAAAACGGGGCCGTCAACGCTGGATTGGGTGTATTGTACTGTATTCCGAGGAAGTCATAATCCCCTTCTTCATCAGTCTGCAATTCCGTGAAAGCTTAGAAATCTTATGGTGATATTTAGATACAAGGGGTAATCTTGCGATCGGAATCCGATTCTGGTGTCTGTAAAATTGCTCTGATTCGCTGTCGTTTTGCCAATAGAATTAAAATAGAAGCTGTTTGCTGGCGTGCCTCAGAAATGAATTTCTCTGGCGAATAGGGTTATACCCAAAAGGAGAGATAAGATTGGCCAGTTCACCAAAACATCCGTTTTATTTGGGAAAGGCGGTGCAATTTTAGGTATTCGGTTTCCAACATTTGCAAACAAAGCCTGTGTAATTTGCAACGGCGGTACAAATACTGTACTAGTAGGCCTTTGTTACAAAGGCCTACTGGTACAGTATTTGTGCTGCCGTTGCAAATTGCAATCCGTTATATTGTTCACGTTGCCCTTTCTGACGTGCACTATGTTCGGCTAATAACGGTCTCACTCACAATCTCCATCTCGCACTTCACAGGCTTTTGCGCAATGGTGATGGAACACTTGTTTCCGTGACTTGGTTTTCCGACCTCCTCGCGGATTCTATGATTTGGCTCGTCTGCAACAATGCATCCATTTGCAAGCGCGGTAGAAATACTGTATTTGCTTGCACCGTGGGCGAGCACCCCGACGTTGAGATCACATTGCAGGTCTTGTACTGCCCCAATGGCCTCGGGCTCGACTCGAACAGAAAGGAACTGTTCTTCGCTACACACACTTCTCTCAAGTTTCACAAATCTCCGCTTTTCTTGTCTGCATTGACCATGAAGCAAACAAGTACCAGATTTCCATATCCAGGTGGCTCATTTGGAGCCTCCCATTCGTTCCTCGACAAAACTGCTTTGATGGAGTTTGAATATACCTAGGATGTAGCAATTCGATCCTCTATCCGCTGAAGTTTGAATACACCTAGGATGAGGCCTATGCGATCCTCTATCATCGATGAAGCGCGCGCACTGTTTCCACGTCGCGTGGCCGTGAGCAGCGATGGGTCCGTGTTTGCCAGCTCGCGGCCGATCTGAACGGCGATCGCGAGTTGCGCGAAGGCTCGTGCGAGCTCGGCCTGGCGCACGAGGTCGTGGTCGTGGTTGCGGTCGCGGCGGCGTGATCGTGGTTGCCGCCGCGGCGTCGCCAGTCTTGGCGACGCGCATCGAGGCGGCCTGCCTCGCTGAGATCCGAGAATTGGGTAGGTCGGTCCATAGCGAGGTCGCCGTGCGAGAGGTTCATAATGAAGAATCAGTGCCCTGCAGAAGGTTGCAGAGAACGCACGGTGCGCAACGGGCATGATATGTGCTGCACATTGTGCACATATGAGGAATGGGTACAGCGTCCCCCGAAAGAATGACGGTCACGTGGGGACGGTCTCCGATAATTTGAGATGGAATCCTCTTGCATGAGAAGTTAGGGGCGACTGGTGCTTCTGCCGAGCACAGAAGAAATGGCTCTGCGGGTTGTAAGAAGAACCGCCGCCGACGTGTAGATCAACGGCCTGCAGCGCGCGGCGCGTTATCAGTGCATGCCACCTCGCTTCAGGGCCGGCGCTGCTGGAGCCAGTGTACGAAATCGAGGTTTCATCCCGAAAAACGCAGTGGAAGGCTCGCTACGCGTCGTCACCGAGCGATGCGGCCGCCTTGGCAGCCAGAACCATGCCACCACGAGGCGTACGGCGTACCTCTCCGTAACCGAGTCGTTGGGCCTGGGCGAGGCTCTCCGGTCCGCTCGCTCGACCGCTTCCGCGATCCGCTGTTTATGACTCATGGTTCATGAATCATGAGCCATCAGTGAAGGTCGCTAGCTCAACGCCGGACTCACCTTCCTCCTCCACGGAGCCTGGATCACTCGGAGATATGCAGCACGCGGACTGACGTGTGGGTACAACGGATGGCCACGGCCAACGCATCGATGGACGCGCGACAATGACTCGTTCGGAACGTGCGCAACGTGGCGATCATGGGCGACGTCGCGCACGGCAAGTCGACGCAGCTGCATGCGCTGGCCATGCGCAGAGACGTCCAGGAGCCTACAGTACCCGACCTCACGCAAGCGCTCGCGTGGACGCCCCTCCGATACGTCAGCGCGTCTCCCGCGTTGAATCAATGCGATCGATACGCCCGGGCCGCTCGACTTCGCTGCCGAGGTGTCATCCGCCGTGTGGGGCGCTGGCCCCGGCCGACGGCGTGGACTGCGTCGCCGGCGTTGCTCGCGCGAGCCGTCGCGGCCAGCGCCAAACCGTGCGGTTCATCAAGAAGATGGAATCGGTGCTGCTCGACCCCCAGTGGATGTGGACGCCGCTGCAAGTGGTCGAGGCCTTGAGGCGAATCGTGACTTCAGGGAATGGAATCATTTGTAGCGCGTGTTGTAGAGATGCAGAGCAAATGGAGGGGAGTCCAGCGCACGGGAACGTGCTGTTCGGATCGCGTCGTGTGACCGGGGATTCTCGCTCCCCCCCACGGCAGCGGCCCAGCCGGCCAGCACGCTTCCTCGTGGCGATGGATCGGACGTGGGGCTCACGCGAGGCGACTGGTATTTCGACGACGCGACTAGTGGTGATGAGAATGGGTTTGTACGATTCGTGGACTCTGTCCGCTGGACCGCCGCTGGACGAGCGATGAACTCTCACGCCCGTGGCATTCTCTGATCGATCCGCGACTTGGCAGTGGATTTGATGGTGACCACATTGCCGTCGCCGCTCGCGTCGCGCGTGTGGGAAGTCGACGTCGCCGCGTGCTCGCGGGCAGCGTCGCCGCGCATTAGGCTGTCCACGTGGTCGTCCACAGCGCAACCCAAGGCGACGGCTTCGTGACGCGGTGAAAGAACCGATCGTCCGCGCGTCCCAGGGCACGACGACGCGTCCGCGCGGCCGGTCTAACCCATGGGAGAAATACCGCGAGGCTAACCGGGACGGTGCCGGCGGCGCAGTGCAGGGGGCGTGAGGCTGGTGGGTGGTGCTGTGACGGTCCAGAGTGTTCTCGAAGGGTTCTCGCGTGTGAAAGCGATCCGCTGGACGCCACTTCAACCGCTGGACAGACTGTGCGCCGCATCCGCGGCTCGATTTAAAGGTCCCGCACCAAGATTTGTTCTGCAATTCGCTACAGCAGTCGTCAGAACAGTTTCAGCGCGAGCGGCCGCTCAAAGAAATAGTCCAGAGTCTAAGCTTCTAAAGTCAGGAGAGACTTGTTGGCTACAAATCATTCCTTCCAGTCGAAAGACGAAGGAGAGAACAACTTGAAGTTGGGCGGAACGCTTGGTGGGCAAGAGTCTGACCCACACGAGATTCCAGAGAATGCAACCACCAACAGTTGGCGGCTTCCAACGCCACCTCAGGTGGGCCTGTTCAACCTCTTGGCTTCACTGGCGACTAACTTCAGGCGGCAGCTGACTCGCCGAACCGACTTGCAGGTGTGCGACTCGTTGGGCCACGCGGTTCTCGTCATCGATGCAAGCGGAACAATTTTGGCGCGAGAACAAACACAGCTGATGACGTGGCACGTGGTTGTTGGCGACTTTTAGACCTCGCGCCCCTTCGCCCCACCGGATAGCGTTGATGGCATCAACTGCCGCTGCGAATCTGGGCGTTGGCAGTTCCCAACTACTCATCATCCAACCTTCAGGACCGCCAATGTGATGACGCTATGGGTGCATGCCCCCTGTGCCATCACCCACTGCAACCTGGAAATTTTAGGCCTGTGGTGGAGTCGAACGCTTCCAGAGTCTAACTGCAGTTCGTGAATGCCAGGCAGCCTGATGATATTATATACCGGGTATATATACCGGGTATATATAGGCTTCCCTGGTGAGGTCTCCCTGGATCGAAAATTTCAGGAACGACGTGAGATCAGCTGAGGCAACAAACAACCCGTGCAAGATTGTTCTCTGGTCGTCTGTGAGACCGGACGAGGAACGGGAAAAATACTCAACTGCCACCAACAACCAAAATCGTTCGGGGTGGCCAGAAACAACGGTTCTTGAAGTTGGCGACGAGTGGGCCGATAGCCAGCAAGTCGATTCGCCTTCGCTGGGACACTAGAGATCTCAGCGAGTTGCCACTGAAGAAAAGGAGAACAGCAAGCCCGTCGACGAATACACCAGCACAGGAGAGAAGAGGAAGAGGATTGGAGCGCTTCAGATTCTGTGACATCCAGAAATTCGTCTCACAATCAAGTCCCACAGGTCTTTGCGCGCTCTCGGTGGACCGTTTTCCACGTGGTCCACCCTAGCCTATCAGGTCCCACAGGGTTGTCGTCTGCGTTCTGATTGGGCAGCCAGTCAGGATGGTTGTCCACCCTTCCCGGAATGATTGTGTGGAAGTGCTAGAGTGCTGGTCGCGTTAGACCTCCCAGCAAATCCGGATTGTTCCCTTTCCCTGTCGCCTCAACCTGGGTACGCACGGTACAGAAGTCCCTCGCTCCACGTCGAAGGGCGGGCGGCGACGGAAAGGGCCGCAGGCGAAGCCGACGGCAGTCGAGAATTTCTTCTGCCTATCGAGAAGCATGATCCAAGCCATGGCGCAGCCCCCCTATCTGTACCCGTCCATGGCCAAGCCCAGCACTGGCAGCGCCGCGCCATTCGGGCTCGCGCCGAGCCACACGACCGACACGGAACGCGACGCCATGCTCTGCCGCTACCCAAGCAAAGTGTGCGAGAACCAGCGCAGCGAGAAGCGAGGCGGCGGCCTCCACCGCTTCTGCGCGTACCACCGCGAGCGCGCGAACATCAACCAGCGGCGCGTCGACCACCGCCGCCGTCTGCGCCGCCAGGGCATGCCCGTGCCGCCCATCGACGGGTCCCGCGATTGCTTCTACCCGCTGTCCGACTCGGACGTGAAGCAGGACGACGACGCTGAGAGCGACGACTGGACCAAGTACGAGCCGAGCGACGCGTCGCTGCCGACGCTGCCCGATCTGTCGGACAGCGAGCTGCACGAGCTTATGCAGTTGCTCGAAGACGTGGACGTCAAGTTTGCGTTCACGATCAAGGACGAAGCGGAGGCATAAGCAACTGGATTAAGTAAGAAGCAGGAGAGCGAAGATGATGAGTATTTAGACACCAGATCCGCCACGAGCAGAGTATAACAGTAGTGCCATTTTGAGAAGAGAGACAACGACAAGCAGCGTAGCAGGAACGACATTTTGGTAGCAATATAGACCCATCCCATGCATTTCACTTTCGCGCGCCATCCTTTTCCGTATCTTGTCACAGGGTCGACCGAAGGGGCATGCCGGATTCCAAGATGCACCCACCAAGGGTCGGAAGAAGAACGAATGTGGAACGAAGGTCGCTTGAATGTAGAACTACACGTATCTCGATGAACTGTCGCTCGAAGACTGATTCGAGGTCCACTGTGAAGCGAAAACTCTCGAAGACGAACATGGCGTCCGTGGGCGTGAACGGCGCGGCGGCGGCGACGCTCAACGAGCGGTTCATAAAATGCGCCGGGTGCAAAGTGAACATCCCGAAGGAGGACATGCTCGCGCTGGGCAAGTGCACGGTCTGTGGACGCGTGTACGCGCCGGAGGACCGCGGCGACGTAGTCGTTGTGGAAACGGTGGCGTTCGCGAGCGATGGCGCGAAGCGCTCGGCCGCGGTCGTTGCTACGGGAGCGACTGGAGAGAAGCCAACGCGGAAGCGCTGGATGGAGCTCAAGAGCAAGCGCGGGCGCACATACTACCACAACACAGAGACGGGCGAAGACACGTGGGAGAAACCGGTGGATATCGATGCGGATGCTGTGGATAATGATGGCTTCGGTGAGTGCTGCGTATGTGTGGCGCAGATGGAATGGATTGTAGGTTGTACTCATCGATATGGGATGCGTCGTGCAGTCCCCTTCAAAAACGACGCGGTCAAGAATGCCGTGCTGCGCGAGCAGGCAAAGATGGATGCGACCAAGATGGGGCTGCCAGCCGAGGTCATCGCGACGCTCCAGCAGCAGCAGCTTCAACAAGAAGAGCAGGATCCCTTCAACAGCATGCTCAAGCGGCCTGCGCAAAACGCAAAGACCGTTGCTGCGCAGCCCACAGAGATAGAGCATCCGCCGCGCGCACCTTCTCGCACGTACCACCAGGAAGGTGTCGAAGAAGAGGAAGTGGAAAGCGAAGAAGAAGATCGACATGAAGAAGGAAGAAACCAGCATTCGGATGCGTCAGACAAGCAGTCACAGGCGAAGCAGGGCTCGTGTGCAGTCATGTAAGATGGGGCGGCCACGACGCCATGTTTGCTGTAGTGGCGGTGCTCTGTGTGCGTGTGTGTTTTGTACCGTAATCTCAACTTGCGTTTTCGTCATGGAATGGATACACCCCAAAATTTCTGCCCCACGCACCGCTTCTCTCCCCGCATGTACCATCGACTCGAGGCTCGAGAGGAGCAGCGATCCATTGCGAAGCCTTGGTCTCATGCCGTCGCGACGCGGTTCGCGTAGCCATCGGATTGTAATCATCGTGGTCCCCCGCGAACGCCGCCAGCGACATGAAGAGCGAGAGATCCGTGGAAGAGAAAACACATTTAGCCGGCGCAGGTGGCCATCACCTACACGGCCCAAATTTTGGCCACTTAGGCCGAGTCGGTCGCTTCCATCGAGTCTCCCATGCCGTGGTCAGCTTGTCTCTTACATCAGTAGACACTTCAATAGTCTCTTTGCGGGTGTGGTCCACGCCATTATCTGACTACGTCACTCTTCTGCATTGCCAATGTCACTATCTTCCTCTCTCTGCCATCTCGCTGACTCTTCCGTTTCATGCTCCCATTTTCGAACGCACCGCGCCGGTCCCACGTCCGCCGTATCTACGGTATAGTAATTCTCTCCGCGTCTTCCCCGTCTTCACTCCGCCTCCATCCAGACCCCCATGAAGCTGCTCTTCGTCACGCTCTGCGCCGCCGCCTTCGCGCAGCTCAGCGCCGCCGGCGGCTGCACGGAGGAGGCCGTGCTCTGCTCGGACGGCACGGCCGTCGGCCGCGACCCGGACAACAACTGCGCGTTCAAGGCGTGCCCCCCGGCGGCCAAGAAGCAGCAGGAGCGCAAGGCCGACACCAAGGATGGCGGCTACTCATTCCGCGACGTCCACGTCTAAAGCAGGAGATGGTGATGGGTGTTGGCCAACCGCGCCGTGTCGCGCATTGCTTTACTACACGTCACCGGTTCTGTATGTATCTAACCTAAACAGAGATGGCACCCACTACATGGTCTTTTTGATATCTACTGTATATAATACTAATACCCCCATGGCATCACGAAGACGACGACGAAGCGTGTGTAGCAGCAGCAGCAGTGCCCTTCCTGTCCTCTCTCGTGAGGTCACCGATGTTGTCGCTGATCACACCGTCGATCGCGTGCCGCCTCTGCAGCTGCACGCACTCGTGGCTCGTGTTCTGGTCGCCCCACGTCATGAGCACGAGTCCGTCGCGCCGCACGAGCTCGGCGCACTGCGGCGCGACGAGGAACTCGTCCGAGTTGGACACGATGCCGCGCAGCTTCTCCATCTTGGCAAAGTTGTGCGCGAACTGGAGCGTGAGCCGCGCGTCGACCACGGGAGGCTGCACGCGGCCGTACGTGAGGAAGAACACTGGGTACGTCGCCTGCTTGGCGAGCAGCGCGACCACGAGGTCCGGGTCGAAGCACGAGAAGAAGATGCGGCGGCCCGCGCCCGCGTGGTCGAACACGCACTGCAAGATCTTGTCGACGTAATAGTCCATCGCGAAAGACGGCGAGAACCGGTACGACGCGCGCTTGAACGGGTCCGGGTACTTGATCTCGATGTTGAGACCGATCTCCGGAGGCACGTGCTTGAGCAGGTCCTCTAGGCGCGGGTAGAAGTCCACGAGATGCTCGTCGTCCCGCTCGACGACGCCAACGGTGCCTCGGCCAGCGTCCACAGTTTTCTTGGGGGCAGTCGAACGGCCCAGAATCGAGTGCCAGTGCTTCTTGATGAGCCGCTTGAGTGCGGGCGGATCCTTCTTGGGGATCACCGACGTCTGTGAGCGCGTCAGCTCACGCAGTGTGAGCTGGTGGATCGCGACGTCGTGATGCTCTGCTCGAGCCCCCTGCGACCACGCGCGTTTGTCCTCCAGTCCGATGCGGAAGATGAAGTCGTGGTACAGTACGGGTACGTGGTCTTTCGTGAGCTGCACGTCAAACTCGACAAAGTCGGCGCCGTTACGGCCAGCGAGAACGAAGGACGCCAAGGTGTTCTCTCGCGTCAGCGCCTTACGGAAGTCACCAACCTGGTTGAAGTGGCGGCCCATACCACGGTGGCCGCCGCCCATCGGAGCTCGCTCGCGCCAGTACGATCTCCAAACCGTCGACAAGTTGTTCCTCGCATGGACGAACGGTCGAACAACGAGATAGTGGACGGTCACTTGCCCAACGATAGTCACGTCCTCGGTGCCGTCCGTCTTGCTCAAAATTGGGAGCGTGAGGAATCCTTCACCATGCTGCCTAAACTGGGTCGGCAGCAAAGGCGCCGATCCGAGGAGATGGCCCTTCTGGGTATTACTGGCGATACTGGTGCCAACGTCGGCGGCCTCGAAGAGATCGATCGACATGCGGTGGACAGCAGAGGCATCCGTCTTAGTGAGCGATGTGGTCGGCACTTTTGTGCGGAACACCTGGGCGTTGCTTGCGTCCACGACACGAAGCTTGCCGTTTTGGTCGGTTCCAGTCGTAGAATCGAGGGCATGGCGTTCGCGTACGAGCTGATGGCGCAGAAGGCGGAGCTTCTTCTCCCCTAGGATCTGCACCAGGTCTTCGTACGTGAGAACTTGAGCAAACACCTCGCCTCTCGCTTCGAACCCGGCGCTTCGTTCCGGCCACGAGGAGAACAAACCCAAGTCGTTGATAGCAGCACCGGCTTGGACACAGCCCAGAGCAATGGAGCCCGTGGCAGTCGGAGGACCCATGACTTGGACTTCGCCTTGGATCACGAAGAATGCTGCACGTGTTCGCTGTCCATAGTGAAGCAATGCCTCACGATCTCTGAACGTACGAATCTTGGCATGCGTCTTCAGCTGCGCAAGCTCGGTTTCGTCTAGGAAATGAGTGTGTGCGAACAGCTCAAGCCACTTCTCGACACTGGACGCGCCAGTGGAATTCGTGTACGGCATAAGATCGCGATGGGTGTGGTGGACCACAGCAGCGAGGCCTTCGCGGAACTCGGGTGCGTCCTTATCCAGAAGCGACGCACCGCGAGCGTCCACCGGGAGATCTTGGACCACCAGCTTCCGTCCATCGGTAGTTTCAGTATGATGCTGCAACTGGTGGCGCACGTTCGCATGGATCGGTCGTGTGTTCACTGACCCATCGAACCACTTGATAGCGGGGACATCCTTGCGGAAACTTCCAATCCAGAGACGAACAAGCGCTCGGTCTCCGCGTGGGTCCACCCATTCACTGTCGATGTACTCTTGGAGGTCACCATCGGAAGCAGCCTCAACACCGAAGAATCCGTCGTCCACCTTGACGGCACTCTCATCCGCCTTGGTGGATTCCTTGCTGAACACCTCAACCTCGGAGAACTGAGTGGCCACCTTCACACTCTCGTACTGGATGCGAAGAAACCGCGCTTTCACGCCGCCGAGATCCAGGCTTTCCACGCGAAAGTCCTCGTGGAGCTCGAGCTTGAATACCTTGGTCGACTCTGGCAGGTAATCAGGAGCCAAGACCAACTTAAAGAGGTCAGCGCCCGATTTCGTACTGAGGTCTTCGGTCGACACAAACACCCATACGGGGGGCGGCGGCCATGCCGACGGCGTGCGAGCCGTCGCCACAGACGACGCCGGCGGCAGTGCATCCGCTCGCTTGGGTTGCTCGTGGTACGTCATCGCTTTCCACAGATTGAGTCGCGAGAGAGCGACGGCTGTCTTCAGGTCAACACTCCACCACGGGTTCTCTTCGCGGGTCGTGCGGGCACACCGCCACTCCTGGAAGCCATTGTGGTTACCATTGTTGGCGAGCGACGCCGCACGCGAGCCAGGACAGGGCATGCTGCCCGCGGTGTACGTCGAGCTCTGCTTGGCTGGCTTGTTTCTGACATGGGGAGTGAGAAGTCGCGTCAGATTCGATGTTGAACCGCATAGAACACTCTGACAGCCGCCTCTACTCACAGCGCGACGTTCGCAGCGCGGGTCAGCGTGAGCGTGCGGTTCCCCGGGATGGCCTCCCACGAGACGACCTCGCCCACCTGCGCGTCCTTGATGATGTACTTGTACTCGAGCGGAAAGAACTCGCTCGCGACGGGGAAGCGTACAGTGGCCGCGTACTTCTTTTCGGCCGTGGAGCCTTCCACGAGCTCCATGGGCACTACAAAACCGCCAGAAACACAGCGTTAGACCCTCAAACCACTCCCTGCAGTATGGCGGCGCGACGCACCAGCCTGGCTTGAGTCCCACGCGCCGATTTCATCGGCGTTCCCGAGCACACACACTTGTGCGGACTCGATTCCGTGCGGCGCGGCCGCTAGGTGGCGCGCAAAGACCGCGACTTCGAATACGACGTCCATCTCGATCTGCTCTATCCAACGGTGCCACTTGCGGCTTTTGGAGGTGCGTGGTTACGTCAATACACGCCGTCGAAAGCGCAA
>JAADVV010000744.1:0-12582 GCA_023335905.1 Pythium pyrilobum
TAAACAATACAGGGAAACGTGGCTTCCGTAACTTACGTGCGATTTTATTTACACGTAAGTTACGGGAGACGCAAAATGTAACTAACGCGAGCCGTCAAGCTAATATTTGGCATACAGTAGGGGTTGTGAGAAGTTAGGAATCCTAACTATCCTAACTTACAGGATACTGACACACCTCTTCTTGTGCATTTCATCTTGCTGTCGCCGTTCGGGTCCTACGATTCCTCCTCGTCGTTCTCGGAGATGACGTTCATCTCGTTGACCTCCGCGGGTTGCGTGCGTGATACCTTGCCGGGAAACTCCGTGGATCCTTCGGTCGTGGTCTTGGGCAGGTGGAATTGGGACGAGGCCAAGATGGGGCCTGCGATCTGCAGGAACGTGCCCAGAATGGCGGCGTCATCGCTGGTGAACACGCCCATTTCGTCAAGCTTGTTGATGAGCTGCACGACGGCGATGGGTTCGTCATTGTGATTCCGCAGCGGCATCGCAAGCACACTGCGAGTTGTGTACCCAAGTTTCTGGTCAAAGTCCTTGTTGAAGCGAGGGTCTGCGTACGCGTCTTCCAGGATGATGGGCTCGTTGCTCTGCACGACCGCTCCGGCGATGCCCTGGCTGATAGGCACGCGGATGTTGACTTCTCCCTGCAGGGTCCACAGCTCGTTCTTGCTGCGGTCGACGATGTAGAGCGTACAGCGGTCCGCGTTCACGAGCCGCTGCACTCGCGTCGAGATGGTGAACATGAGCGGACTGAAGCCCAGGTCGCGGTGCATGTCTCGCACAATCGCCAGCACTTCATTGACTCGTTCTCGGGCGAGAACAGCCATTCGATGGGTGCGCGCGTTGTGGAACGCGACGCCCGCGAGCGCGGCGAGGATGCCCATGACCTCCTCGTCCGTTTCGGTGAAGACTTCCTCTTTGTCGGTCTGCAGTTTGTTGAGAACTTGCACGACGCCGACGATATTGTTCTCGCCGTTTCGCACAGGCACGCAGAGAATCGACTTGGTCTTGTAGCCGGTCTGCTTGTCGTACTGGGCGTCGAAGTTTGGGTCGGCGTATGCATCTGCGATACAGACTGCCTTGCCAGTGGCTGCAACGGTTCCAGCGATACCCTGTCAGAGTTTAACCCCAAAGCGTTAGCACGAAGAGAACAACATACACCTCTAGGCCATATCGTACTTTTCCAAACGGCACTCGAATGTCGTCGGCTGCACCTTCGGATACTTTGAGCACCAGCATATTGGTGGACTTGTCCTGTACAAACGAAACGTGAGCTGTGCCCCGCAACGATTTCTACAGCTGATACTCACGTAAATGAAAACGGTCGCGCGCTCAGCATTGAGGAGGATGCACGCTTGTTTTACGATGGCCTTCGTCGCTGAATATTCCAAGAAACGCATGAGGCGCTGGGTCTTCTCGCTTGACAACGTGATGATACGAACCGTCCACAGGGTCGAGCTCCATGTTGATGAGGCGAGCAGATGCGAGAAGTTTCTCAAGTGTCACCAAACGCTTCAAAAGCGACGAATCGCCTCCGCTTGCACTTGCTGGGGACGAAGCGCTGGCTGCAGGACTGATAACTCACACCGAGTTAGCTGCGGGAGTAGGTATAAGCAAGATCAACACGTACGCGATTCGACGCGGCCGAATGGTAATCCGTCCATTTTCATCAGCTGATGCACTGCAGACCACAAACCATCGCGTGGCATTAGAGCGATCACGCTGAGCGCAATATATCCAAGCCGGCTGTACCGTACCTCGCGGCGGCGTAGCACTGCTTGATGTATATGAGCGCGTGGTCACCATTGTACTTCTCCCCAGCAGGACGCTTTCATGTACGCCACGTCATTAATTCCAGGAAGACTCCTCTGAATTGAGGCAGTCAGCAACGCCATACACACCTCACTGAGCTTTTCGTCAATGATCGACTTGATGAAGGTGAGCGGATCCTCGGGACGCGACAGCAGCGCCTCCGCGGTGATCCACTCGATGAGCGAGCGGAAGCCCATCGAGTTGAGGTAGGCCTCGCCCGCCTCGGCCGTCTGCGGGTCCATCTCTCCAGTGCTTGCTGCGTCGCCTCGCGCTTGCATCTGCAAGCGGCACTAGCAGGTTCGCGTCGCTTCGCGACTCCGCCACTGAAGTGGGTACGCAGCGTACCCCCCCCGAGTGTAACCGTTTTCAAGAGGCAATATTCGTTTCATCCGACGGAACTTTTAGGGAAATATTACGGGCTACCCACAGAATGGCGACCAGGAAGTCAACGTTGAAGTGAACGCAGAAAGTGGATGCGGCGCGGAAGGAAACGCCAAGAGACCGACCGATCCATTCGCCTGCAGCGAACGCGCGAAGCCACGCAGTCGCGAATCGGTTCTCCGCCCGGCACGCAATAGAGAAGAGACCCAGACCCCATGGAGGCCGCCGGCGGTGGGTCGTTCGAGGTGCGGCGCACGCGCAGCTTTGACCAGCTGCGCGACGACGCGAACCTGATCCGCCGCGAGGAAGAGGCGTCACTCTCGCCCAATGACGACGACGAGGAGGATATCGAGCCGTGCGCGACGAGCAGCAGCGGTCGCTATCTCGTGCAGAACGTGCTTCGGCGCCGCTCCTCTGGCGGGGGCATCACCGACGCGCTCTCGCTCGAGCTCCCACGGTACGACGACACGGTGAGCGAGCCGGGCGGCGTCCAGAACTTGACGCGCCGCGCGCGCGGCCGCAGTTTCGAGGCCGACCCGCTCAACTGGCCGTTCAACGAGCCGGCGATGCGCTCGCGCACGTACACCAAGTCGCTCGGCAACCTGGTCAAGCACCTCGCGCCGTCGGCCGCCGACCGCGACAGCACGGCGTCGACGCTGCCGCCGCCACAATCGCCGCGCGTGTCGCCCATGTCCAAGATGATGGGGGCGCTGCCCAAGATCTGGTCGCCTCGTAGCGAGTCGGGCGTGTCGATTGCGCAGGTCGTGGACTATCCGATCAAGTACGAGTTCGCGCTGATCCTCCACAACAAGCCGACGACGCCGCGCATCCTCGCGCGCAACGGGCTCGACGCCGTGGGCAAGCAGCAGCTCGAAGTGATCAGGCGGTGCATCGCCGCGGGACTCGACGTCTCGGTGCTGTCGAGCTCACTCTACAGCCGCAAGTACATGGTGCTGCTGCTGCGTCCGACGCCGTCGCGACTGCAAATCGAGAAGAGCCGACTCGTGCTGGAGCGTTGGTTGCAGATCGGGGCCGTCGGCGAAGTGCCGTCCGAGATCGAGCAGCTGATCGCGTCGAGCCATATCGGTGCCATGAATGCCTCGAGTTCCACGTATGGCGATTTCTACGACGACAACGCGAAGCTCGCGGCCATGTTCATGGACGACGACGCCAAGTTCACGCCGGCAGAACGGCTACAGACGATCGCGCGCATCATCACGTCGACCTCCAACATTGAGCAGCTCAATCCGCCTGGCGCGAACATCTCACTTGAAGACCAGAACCGCAAAGACCCAATCATCTACTCGTGCTTCCCGCTGCACAACCGGCGCGTGAACACGATGATCTTGGCCAAGTGCAGCCAGTGGGCGTGGCGCTCGGACGAGATCACGAACGAGTTGCGGTTCTACTACGGCGAGAGAGTCGCGTTCTACTTCAGCTTTGTGTTCTTGTACACCAAGTGTCTGCTAATCCCCGCGATTCTCGGCTCAGCTTTGTACTTCTCGCTGCGTTGGTACGGTGCCGTGGAGTACATGCGCGGACTTTGCATCTTTGGGTTTTGCACGGCGACTGTGTGGGGCACGTTCTTCCTCAAGGCCTGGGCTCGCAAGAACAATCTGCTGAACGATGTGTGGAACCTCCGTCTGTTCAAAGAGGCCGAGTATCCGAATCCAACCTTCAAACCGCAAGGATATCGAGATGTGGTCGACTCGCATGGCGTGCTGCTCTTCCGCGAGCCGTACTACAACCCAATCTTCCGGATCCCCGCGTACATCCAGACCTTTGTCGTGTACACGATCTTCATCGCGACGTACGTGCTGGGAATCACCTTTTTCGTGCAATGGTACACCGCGGCGATGATGGCTCCACTGTGTAGCAAGTGTCCAGAGTGTAAGACTTTCCTCTCGTGCTTTGATACCGAGAGACCGTCGTTGTTCACGGTGCGGTGGGGGTACATTCTCGTCCAAGGTCTCATCCTCGGGGTCTCGCTTGACGTGTTCGTGTACCTCCTGAGCGTCAAGCTCATCAAGTTCTTTGTCGTCCGCGAAAACCACGCAACCGAGCGGCAGTTCCAGCGCACCATGATCAACCGGCTTTTCACGATCAACTGGATCTCCTTCTTCCTGTGGTTTATCCTCATTGCATTCGTGATCGTGCCTTTTGGCGAGCAAGTGGAGACGTGGCTCGCCGAGAATTTCAAGTACAAGAAACTCACGGTCGATTGGGAGAACGGCGTGATCGACATGTCCACAGCGCTTGTCACGCCGCTTTTGATCACCCAGGCACTCAACTTGCTCATCGACACTGCGTTGCCGTATGCGCTGCGTCGTGAGACACTGAAGGCGTCGAAAATGGCGAGAAAGATCATGCGAGCGAATCCAGCCGAGACCCTTCTTGCTCTGTCAGAGTACCAGTCCTCGTTCGAGAACCTTCAGGTCGAGAGCACTTCCTCGTCTGCTCCTGGATCGATCGACTTCAAAGCCAAGATTGAGGTGAGTCCAATCCCCCTCGAACCAACCGCCACTGGTCCCACTGACGGCGGATTCTGTTGTAGCTTCAAATGATGACGCCTATTCGAATCCCGTACATTGAGAAGGAGCTGGGCGTCTCCATCAACACTTTGGAAGGCTTCGCGAACGAGAGGAGTGCGATGACTTGACTAGTTTCTGCGGGTTTGTAGCCTGTTCTCACAAGCTTGTTTGTACTGTACGGCTGAATCAGATTTCATGACGGCCGACGACGTCCTGGAGGAGAGCCAGCTATCGCTGTACAACCCCTTCGTGAGGACTGCTTTGCTCAGACTTCGACGCGGAGTGAGACTTATTCAAGCTCTTTTGTTTCGTACAGCCCGACTATCTCCGCATGGTGATCCAATACGTACGAACAACGACGCCACGCAGTTTTGAACGCATTCGACCGTCGTCCACTGACGCCTTCTGCAACTCACAGGGTTACGTCGTCATGTTCTCCGTCGTCTGGCCGTTTTGCGCTCTCGCGGCGCTCGTCAACAACGTCGTCCACATCCAAAACTGCTTCAGCAAGCTGTTCCTCTCGCGACGACGTCTCGTGCCGCGGAAAGCCAACACGATCGGTCAGTGGGAGAAGATGCTCTTCGTCACGCTGATCCTCGCCGTCTTTATGGTCGTCGGACTGATCTGCGTGAGCACGGGCGAATTGGAGTATTTCTTGACGCAATGCATCAAGCTCGAGCGCTTCAACGGCAAGGATTTCAGGTTCGTTCGGTGGTTATCACTTGCTGACTGACTACTAGTACTTTATGGATGGACTGATCTGGTATTTTTGCGCTACTTTCTCACTCTGTAGCATGAACCCAGACTTCAGCTGTGTCGACTTGCGGTCTCGCTTCTTGGTCGCTCTCGTGCTGGAGCATGTCGCGATCTTGATCGTGTTCTTGATGATGGACAACATCTCAGACACGCCTGCGTCCGTCCGAACGTCCTTTCAGCGGAAGAAGGAGCTCATCCGTCGCGCGATCTGCGGTCACGGCAAGAACGCCGCGTCGTCGGTGCCTCCCACGCCGTCTTCTGTCGGGGGTGCACACGTGTACGATACAGTGTAACGGCACTCACGTAGAATACATTGCTTGCTTCCTTTATGTCGTCTGGCAGCAAACATTTGGTCATTGACGCGGGGCTCGTTTGTGAACATTCGTGGACAGGTACAGACAGGATCGATCGACAACAGATACGCTTCCACACGCTGCCTATCGCCTCTCCATGTAAGAGTCCTCTTCATCGGTCGAGTCGTCAACACGCTCGACGACCACGAGGCGGCCGAGCGCCCGCAGGAACGACCGATGCGTCTCAAATACCAAACTCGCCTTGCGCGTCCGCTCGTCCGTGACGACGTTCCACAGCCACAGCCCGACGACGCCGAACACGACCATGTACGCTAGGATGCCATGCTCCCGCTCGATATCACTCGACGAAGCAGAACCTGACGAGCCTCTTGCCTCCTCCACGGGCGAGTACACGTGGTCTGCCGATTCGTCCGCCGTCGCATTCTGTGCGTCCACCGAGTGCTCCAGCATCGCGACGCGAATCTCGCGGATGGATTTCGCAAGTGACGACGACGCCGACAACGCATTCACTCTCGCGTCCCGAGCTCCGATCGCCTGGGCCTGCTCTTCGAGCGAAGCGTCCGGATCCACGTGCAGTAGCAGCAGATCGTCCGTGAGGTTCATCTGGCCCAGCTCGAGGCGCGCATCTTCAATGCGGCGGCGTTGCGACGTCTGCAGCAGAATTCCCTCTTTGATGACCATAGTATGCTCGCGCAGGCGGTCGCGCGCGTGCTCGCGGTAGCTCTGCGCGGCGGCCTTCTCCACGAGTCCCGTGCGCGCGGACGACGCCGCGTGCAGTTTCTGCAGTTGGTGGAGGAAGTGCTTCATGCGCTGCGTGGACTCGACCGTCGCGTTTCTCAGTCTCCACACGTCTGTGCTGAGTTGGCTTAGCTGCGCCATGCTGGTGTGCGAGGACTCGCCGTACTCTTGCAGAGGCGCGATGACCATGCGCATCGTCGCCACCATCAACACGCAGCCCAGTAGACTGCCCAGTGCGACCACCAGCAGCAAGCGGCTGCGGGACACAAACGATGGAGAGTTCGGAAGAGTCAGCGGATGTGTACGAGAGGGGGCAACTGCAGCGACGACGGCGTACCGCTTGGCAGGATGCATGTGGACTCTGGGTCGCCGCGCCTTGCTGGACGGCGCCGTTCGTGTCGTTGGAGCATCCGCGCTCCACGCCGGCGGATGCGAGACCGCCGCTGGGTGCGTTGCAACTGTAGGATGTGGTGCAGAAGGCGTGGGTGGCGTCGCTCGCGCCGCTCGGCCGTCGTATCCAGCGCGTGCTGTGCCCACGCGCATCATCATGATGATAGTGCTTCGTCGTCGGAAGTCGGAGTGTCCTGTCATCTGATTCCATGCCTCAATTCTCACCTTCGATTTGGTCACATCAGGTATATGCATCAGACTCAGGTGCGTTTTTTGGCGCCAGAATTCAAACACCTCGCGAGCAACGTCAGTCAGGCGTGCTGATGCGGCTGATCATTGCAGGAAAGATCGCTACAAAGAGCAAGATTAGCACGTGATGTCGCCCCTCCGTTGGCGGATTGATCGAAGAGTGGTGTGTACCACACCACCTCGAAAAGCCAGCATCCTTTCGGCCCGTTGTGGCCCCCTTGCACCCATTTTGACCAAGCGCTGCCCGGAGATGCCAGGCGCTCGACGCGGCGACACCATGGCGTCCGCGGCGGCGGCCGCGCGCTTTGACGATGAAGGCAGCGCCGACGACTGCACGTCAGGAATGCTCGTACGTGATGCGCCTGTATTGTACATGGACAAGAGCTCGTTGGTTAACGTGCAGATTGGCCCCGTGCAATGCGTAGGTTGCCGTGCGTCTCCGCCCGCTGACGGCCAACGAGAAGATGCAGGGCCACCGCTCCTGCTGCCGCGTCGTCGGCGATCAGGTGCGCATAGAGTCTTCTACAGAGATGCGGTACTGTTTCTGCGTGGGGCTGATGCGGTGGTGGTGTCTAGGTCGTCGTGATCGAAAAATTCGGCGTACCGAACGGCCACCTCAAGAGCCAGCAGAGCTCGATGAAGGAGTACGCGTACGACATCGCGTTCCCCGACGACGCCGGGCAGGACGAAGTGTACGCCAAGACGGTCAAGGACATTGTCCCGACGATCCTCAACGGATACCACGCGACGATCTTTGCGTACGGTGCGACGGGCGCCGGCAAGACCCACACGATGATGGGCTCGGAGCGGGATGGGCTCGCTGAGTTTGAGGACTTTGACGAGGAAGACTTCGCCGTCGATGGTATAATCCCGCATGCGCTAACCGACATCTTCACGATCATCCGCCACCGTAAAGAAGAGGAGGCGATGCTCAATCTGTCGCACGGCTCGACGTTCGAGTGGAAAGTGCTGGTCTCGTACCTCGAGGTGTACAACGAGCAGATCCGCGACCTGCTGCAACCATCAGCCAAGGCGCTCGCGCTGCGAGAGGACCCAGGTGAGAATTCTTGTTCATCAATTACTTGCTTCGTTGAGGCTTCTGAACTGAGTCAGGATGTGCTTGTGAACAGCTCGAGGAATCGTTCACGTTGCTGGACTCCACCACGAAGAGGCCCAAAGCGTGGGCCAAGTGCTTCAGCTTCTACGGCGGTAAGCGACCGTAAGAGTCGTATTCCACTTCACACAGACCCCTGGATCTCACGCTGCGATCCTGTGCACAGGGGCAACCGAAACCGCAAAACAGAGCCAACGGCGGCGAACCAAGTCTCATCTCGGTCCCACGCAGTGATCCAGGTGACTGTGCGCCACACGACGACGACGATGCTCTCGGAGATGAACCCGCGAAAGTCGACCGTCGAGGGAAAGCTCTCGCTGATCGATCTCGCTGGGTCCGAGCGCGCTTCGTCCACTAAGAATCGTGGCATACGACTCACCGAAGGAGCGAACATCAACAAGGTATGTGTCTGCTCGAGCAAGTGCAGTTTTGAAACGCGACTCGACTCATCTCGATCTTGCTTGGCGATACTTCCAGTCACTTCTCGCGCTCGCGAACTGTATCAACAGTCTATCATCGCACAATCGTCGCGTGCGCAGCGCTTCATTCGATACTGGGGAGGTGAATCGCCGTACGAGTGACCCTCGCCAGGCGCGTGCGAAAGTTCAATACCGCGACAGCAAGTTGACGCATTTGCTTAAGGTGAGTCCACTGCGAAGGGATACTCTTGGAAATGTGGAGTTGTGTTGGTCTGACCCTAAGAATGTGTTGATGCAGAACTCGCTCGAAGGAGAGTGTCGCCTCGTGATGATTGCGAACTTGAATCCGTCGCACGCTTGCTTTGACGAGACGCATAACACTCTCAAGTACGCAAACCGCGCAAAGAATATCAAGATTCGACCAAAGATGCACGTCATGACCGCGGATATGACGTATCAACAACGCATCGAGAAACTCGAAAAGGAGAACGTTCAGCTCCGCAAGGCGCTGACCAATGCCCAAGCGGAACTCGAGAACGACTCGGCCATGGCAAAGCGCAAGAGCATTCACTTGAGACACGACATCTCGCCGGAGACCATGAAGCGGTTCAAGAACTTTCCATTCGGCGAGTCGACTGTGACGGCCAACAAGCACATCCCGGACGTATCGGATGCCGATATTGAAGCAATGAGAGTAAGTGTCAATCACGGCAAAGAATTCAGTGTTGAAGTCTGACGCGGTCATTGTGGTCAACGCAGAAATCAATCCGCACCCTGCAAGAAGCGAAATCGAAACTAGAAGAGCAAGTGACGGATCTGAAGACGAAGAACGAGATGCTCCAAGCCCGAATGATCAAAGCAGACAGCTTCTTGAAAACGATTGCCGAGCCGAGAGAGGCACTTGAAGACGTTCCGATTGACGAGGATTGTGTTGATGATATGCCAGCCACTCCGGCGCCTCGTTTGTCAATCGGACTGCCGAAGCGCGTGCGCGTGACCTCTCCAAAGTCGAGTATGCTCCCTCGAACTTTCTCGCAGTCGTCAAGTGCTGCCGCTCGATTCGACCAAGAAAACCGGGCCAACACGTCCAACTTTGGAGGACCACCTACATCCGCCAGCTCCGGATCAGGTCGCCGCGTCAGCTTCTTTAACGCGGCCGAGTCAAACATTGGAGCGCCGCCGACATCGAGCAGCGCTGGATCCGCTCGTCGTGTCAGCGTCTTTGGTGGTGCGGGCGAAAATTGCTTTCAATCGTCGTTGCCAACCTCATCTGGAAGTCGCCTCAAGAGACCCACTCAGTACCGAAAGTCCCTCGGTGGCAGAGCATAAGTCATGTCTATCAGCGACAACCTGCACTGTCACCGTTCGTTATGTACGCCTCCCACAGAATACGGCGGCTCTTCTTGCACGCTCACTTGCGCTAAAATAAACGAACTTGCACAAACACTGAACTTCATTACGTTGCGATCATCAGCCCTTGCCGGCGGAAGTAGGCGATGCCACCCCAGATCACGGCCACGCAGCCCACCAAAATGATCCCAATAACCCACCAAAAAGTGGTGACGGTGTTTGTTGGCGCGTCAATCTTCAGGTTCATCCCAAAGACTCCGGTGATCAGGGTCCCCACGCCAAGGCCGACACCAACCAAACTGAAGATAAGTTGGAGCGCGAGAAGGTAGTTCCGAGCGTAGTCCAACTTCATCGTGATGAGACTCTCCGCGGTCTGGATGCGGTGCTGCAGCAACTCCGACTTGGTTCGGGTCGTGTAAATGCCCTGAATGAAAGGAGGGAGCCCGTTAATTGACGCTACCTGGGAATGCAATGTGTGTACTGGCGAGATCACCTTCAGATACGATTCCAACAAGATCTCCACCTCCTCGGGATCGAAGCTCCCTAGATCGTAGATCAACGACGGCTCCTTGTACAGCTTTTTGAGATGTCGTTTACACCACACTGTCGGGTTAGGCTCGGATAACGTACTGCACGACGAGGCCGCGGCGACTTACCTTGGTGAGGTATAGCAGGCGAAGATCCTCTTCGTTGTCGAGCAGCTCCATCAGCGCGCGACGAATGCTGTCGACTTGCGCTTCAAACGCGCTCATGCTGTTCTTCATGAGCCGCATCGTCTCGAGTTCCCCCGACATGATGCTCACTTGGATCAACGAATCCAGCACTTCGTTGATCTCGACGGCATGGTGGTCGTACTCTTCGTCGAGAAATCTGTCACCAGGGGATACGTTATATATGAGATAGACTGAGTGATGAGTACTGTACTTGCTTGTTGGTCTGACCTGGACAAGGTGTCGAGCAGTGCTTCCAGGGCTCTACACACACACACACAACGAACAGTGATAAGTGAGTCTATTCACCACTTCCAGCCAGTCATGTCGTCCAAACTCACTTGAACTCGTACGCCGTGAGCGAGTCGCTTTGCTTATGTACACATTCGTCAAAGTCTTTCATGAGCATGAGCAGCAAGCTGTCGGCTCCATCCGGCACGAAGACCAATGTTTCATTGCGCGTGATGATCGATCGGATCGGATCGGCGTTGATCAGAACCGCTTGCTTGCGCACGACGATCGAGGTTTCGTTCGAGGCGTTGAACGAATCGTCTAGTTGCCGCAGATCGCGCATGTGCACGGGCTGCAGGTCGCAGTACGTTCCCAATGGGGACACCGAGTTCCCCATTGACTTCTCTTTGTGTAGCTGAAGGGCATCCACGGGGTTTTCTGGCGCATATAACAATACGGGGTCATAAGACGTGTACATCCCAGGCCGGTAACTGCACTCACCGTTCGGATTGACCTCAGCCTCGCGAATAATCCGGAGAATGTCGAGTCGATTGAGCTCCTCGTACGAATGCCTGCCCTGCTCGTCGAAGCGAAGCACCTACTCCACTCTTATCAGCAGTGCACGCTGTGGCGCAAGACCCTAGATCACTCACCAAGAAGCTGCTGTTGCGTGGGTGGGAGAAGACGTCGCACACGACAACGTCCGCCGGAGGCGGCATCGCGAATGCGCTCGAGAGCCTCGATGGCGCGGTCGTCGGCGTCAGCAGTTCGGAGAACTCGCTCGACAGCGTTCGCGACAGTTGAAGCTCCAGCGACGGCATGACCGAGAAAGGATGGTCATTTCCTTCAAGTCTCCATGTGCATCTCCGAGCATCAATCCCCTTCGCAGCCTTCACGTCCCAGCCAGCATCGATAGAAATGAATACACATTTAGATACTCGTTTCTATCATGAATGTTCAACTTCAACTTTGCACTTGCGCGTTTGCGCGGGGAAGTTGGGGAAACGAAAAGCATGGTGATGGCGAGAGGAAACGACGGCGTCGCGAGCGTGCAGGAGTCGCTGCTCGTGCTGGAGATGCAGCGTCTTCACGACGTCTTTAACGACGCGACCAGCGGCGAAATGCAGCGGCGAGACGCTGTGGGCCACGTAACGGAATGGCTCGTCAAGCTCTGGCGCGAGGAGCGATTGTTTCTGCAGAGAACGGTTATGCCTCTCCTGGTGTTCTTCGTATTCGAAAAGGCAACGCGGATTCGTGAGGATAGACACGAGGGGGCGGCGCGGGAGGAGGAAGGCGACGACGAAGATCAGTTTGGAGCCGTGGCGTTGGTGCTGAGAAAGCTCTGCGACGCAGGCGAGAACGAAGGATACAGCGAGCTGTTTGTGCGCCACGTTGCGGTTGAATTTCGAGCGTTCGCCACGGTACTTGGGGCCGACGAGACGTCTACAGAGAGTAAGCTTTGCGCTTGTGTCGTCCGCGGAATGGCTGCTAACTTGCTGGAGCAGGTCTTTCTCGAGCAATCAGTTGCTTTGTCTGCATGACGGAAAGACACGAGGTATGCATGGAAGCCCTCACCGAGGCCCTGACAAA
>JAADVV010000745.1:0-12582 GCA_023335905.1 Pythium pyrilobum
CGAAGAAGAGTATCTAGAGGAATCGTTTGAGGAATTCGAGGGAGATGGAGAAGAAGAAGAGGAAGATGACTCACTCGACGAGAAATATGGTGAGAGCAAAGGCGGTCGGCAGAAGGTAGTGTCGATGGCTTGTCAACGTGACGAAAAAGAAGCGAAAGACTCGGTGCTTTCTAAAGCAGAGAGTAAGCCGCAGCAGCCATCGTCCGTGAATTCGCAAGAAACCGGCGATGCGTCGTCTTCGGCAGGCCTTTCCAGAACAACGACCGAGCTGTTTTCAATTATTCAGAACCTCTCACGATCCAAGCAGAAGGACCTCATAGATGTCCTCCAAAACTTCCAGTCCAGTCCGCAACAGACGAGTGACGTCCAAAAGCTGCAAAGCTCGATCAGCGACCCCGCGGTGTGGAAACAAGTCACGTCTGTGCTGTTTGGTGATGTAACCTCTTCCGTCCCCGCAGAAGAAATATCGCAACGGACTGTCACTGAACAAGCGGCGAGTGGTGCGAGGGTAGCGACACTCACTGTGGCAGATGTGATGGCTGACCAACTGAAGTGGGAAGAAGAATATGCGTGTCAAATGCAAGAGCGTCTGCTGAAGGAGCGAGAGGCCAAGCAGAAGGCATTGCGAGATGCGGAAGATCGGCGACGTGCGTTGTTGCAGCAGATGGAGGAAGAAGAAAAGGAATTGGAGCGTTTAATGGAACGGAAGCGGCAAGAGCGACTTGCAAAGATTAAGGCACTGGACCAAGAAGAAGCGACGGAAAGAGTGCCGGTGTGCGCAAAAGATGCCAAGCGAACAATCGCAACAGGGCAAGCTATCACAGCTATTCAACTACCCCAGCCCGAAAGCAAGGCCTCGCCCAGAAAGAAAGCTAAGAAGTCACCACGAGGAGCAAAGCTCGAGCTTCTTAGTTCGCCATTATGTCCAGCAATTCAGAGAGATGAAAAGGGCCAGGGAGTTGTTCCCGCGCTGAATCTGTCGACAATCAACGACGCCAGCCGTTCATCAGCCAAGTCAACCATTGAACTTCGAGTGCGCCTTCTCTCAACGTGGGGAGGCACGCGTGCTGTTGGACTGACACAGATCTGCGCTTATGACGTGAACGGTGGAGAGATGACAATTGACAGCAGTGCCGTGAAAATCTACGAGCAAGCTGATGGCCGGCCACTCCCAAAGAGTCACGAGATGTTGCGCACGATATCGCGGCTATTCAACGGTATCGCCCAGACAAATAATGATCAGGACATGTGGCTGGGTCGACTTTCTGATCATGGTGAGTCCTCATCTTGATGGTGTGAAACAAACAAATGCTTACGGAGAATGTAGGTATGGTCGAGATCGCATTTGAAGTCGAGACAATTCCTAGCAAGTTGTGTGTTTGGAACTACAACAGCGTGAGTGTCTACCCAATGCGATTCTCCTGTGCCGTCTGTATGAGGGTTGAAGCGCTCACTGCAACGGGTTGTGCTAGAAAATGTGTTCGGCATGCACGCGCGATGCCGAGATTATTGTAGGAGGGAAATCAGTTTGGAATGGGTCCCTTCCCCAAGGCTTCGGCGATGAAGATGACAGTATTTGTACGTGGATCAACGTGGCACAAGGTGCGAAGAAGACAACCCGAGCAAATATGAACCGTGAAAGCGTACAAGGGGAGAAAGGAAGTGCAGACAGCAGTTTGGCTCGCGAGTCGGCTCCAAGCTTGATGTCCGGGACGCCACCAATCTGGCTAGCAGCGTCCAACTCGTCACCATCGCTGCCCAAATCCAGCAAGCCGCTGGACACTGCTGGCGCGAAAGATGAGTTGCTGCAGGATCACACTGTGGTGATTCCACCCGTAGGCAGCCTCACCAGCCGTCGACAACGCGGCGTAATCGATGTCGACCAACCCGATGTTCCTAAATCCCGAGCAGCCTCGACTCAAAAAAAATCTTCTGAGGTGAAATGCAATAGTCTTCGGGACTATGCACAACTGGATGAGAAGCATTTGAGAGATATGAAGCGTGAATCGAAGCAGCAGACGAAGTCGGCAGTTGTGGATTCGCCATCGTGGGACACCTTAGAGCACTTCAGCAAGACAAGTCGAAGCCGATTGCCGTCAGCTGCGGATGAGTCCGTCGACCCAGTGCTGACGACGATGCCTGATGTGCCGCTACCAACTAAGTTTGTTCCGGCGACAACTTCAGCATTGCTATCCGAACTTCGTGGAAACAGCAACAAGAATCCGCTTTCAGCGACCCAGACGCCAGTACCTGTTCATATTCCAGAACTTCCGAGTGGCCGACGCCTGAAAGTTCAGATCCTTGACACTTGGGGTGACCAGTATTACGTCGGTCTCAATGGAATCGATATATATAATCAGCACGGCAAGCTCGTCACGTTCTCCGATCCCGACCGCCAAGTCACCGCATGTCCCTCGAGCATCAATGTGCTCGACGACTACGACGACGATCCCCGCGTCGCCAAGAATCTCGTTGACGGCGTGAATCGCACATGCGACGACTTCCACATGTGGCTTGCTCCATACACAGTCGGCGCCGAGCATTTCGTGACGGTCGAGCTGGAGCGAAGTACAGCAATCGCGATGATTCGCGTTTGGAACTACAACAAGTCTCGAGCTCATACGTTCCGAGGTGTTCGCCACGTTCGGATAACGCTATCCAGTGGTGTGAAGGGTGAACAAGGTCAGACGATCTTTGAGGGCGAGATTCGACGTGCTCCCGGCGGTCTCTTCGATGACGGTGAAGGCGATGGAGCGATGTGGTGTGAAGTGATCCTATTCACGACAGACGTTTCCTTACTAAAGAAGATTGAGGCTAACGACGCGTTGCTTCAAACACACGGAGAGGAGGAGGAGGAGGAAGAGATCACCAGTGCAATCGTCACAGACGTCAGGGCGTCCATGGAGCTGAGGCGACCGCAAACTGCCGACGATGGCTCCAGTGCGAACAACGAAGTTGCTGCGGCCGCGAAGAAGGAAACTAGGAGACCCGTGACATCTGCCAAACGACCTGGTTGTATCGTAGATGTGCGAAAGTCCATAGACTCCTGGGTCGGTGAAGAACCTCAGCAGAAGTCTCCCGTACTCCGGAAAGTTGTCGAAGCGGAAGATGAACACGAGGACGAAGTGGATATCGACGACTGTGAAGGGCTGTTGCGAGGCCGGCATATAATCATTCGACTGCAGAGCACTTGGGGCGACCACAACTACATCGGCCTCACGCAACTGGATGTGCTTGTGGGAAATCACGGGACGCCATTGCCACTGGATCTTACAAATGTCGATACATCACCTCGAGATCTTGCAGCGGTGAGTTTTCAATTACTGCTCATACCATGCAACAGCTCTTAAACCTTTTACATCATTAGCTCGGCTACCATGCGGATCCGCGGACCCTTGACAAAGTGAGTACCCATATATCACTGAATTGGCATACTACTGTGCTAATCGTTATGGATGTCACCACAGCTCGTGAATGGTATTGGGACGACGTGTGATGACGCGAACATGTGGCTCGTTCCATTTGGCGTAAACCAGGAGATTCGGATCGACCTGAAGCGAGAACAAATTATCTACGGCATCCGCGTCTGGAACTACAACAAGTCTCTCGAAGACTCATTCCGTGGTGTGAAGCAAATCAGCGTTCTCATTGACGGAGAGCTTATTTCGCCACGTCAAACGGGATTCGTTTTGCGCAAAGCACCGGGGAACGTCTTATTCGACTTTGACCAAACACTTCGATTCGCGTCTCGTGATCTAGGCGATAAACGCGATCGAGCCTACGTCGAAAAGGTGCTTCATCCGATCCAGCATCGCACGTACAAGAGCCCGAGCGTGAAACAAGACTACGAACCCGCACTGTATCCCCAGGGATTCGTTCTCAAGCTTGTGCTCTGGTCAACATGGGGAGATCCGTACTATGTCGGGTTAAACGGGATCGAGCTTTATGACTTTCAAGGAAAGCAAATAACGGCGCGGCCCAGCGTCGTGACAGCGAAACCGCACAGCTTGTCAGAGATTAACAAGCACGCATTGCCTCAAGACGACGTTCGAGTACCGGGGAATTTGCTCAGCGGCAAGAACAAGAACACCTGGGATGCAAGTGACGCATGGCTAGCCCCTCTTGCAAGCTCGCTTGGGAACAATCAAGGGAATGTTGTGTACGTCGTGTTCGACACTCCGATCGTGCTCTCTCTCGTGAAGTTCTGGAACTATAGCAAGAGTCCGGAGCGCGGTGTCAAAGACGTAGACATCTACCTCGACGATCTTCTCCTCTTTGCCGGCTCATTGCGGAAGGCTCCACACGGGAATGGCGCGCAAAATGTTGGTCGATTCGGATCGAAGCCTCTTGTGGTTGACGAATTCTCGCAGCCCGTGCTCTTCTCAACGAATCAAGCACAAGTTGATAGCGAGAAGCAGCGAGTCTACTACTGCGGTGCTGAAGAGCAGGATGTCTTGTGCATTAACGAAGGCCAGGTTGTCCAAGAGTCCAAACCACTGTATCGCAAACCAGATCCTGGTGCGGAGGGGGTCATCGTCGACCTTGGTCTGCGGCCATCCACAGCAGTGTGCCGAAAGTAGCAACAAATTGCTTGCTACACGGTACAACATCTTCGATCCTAGAATAGACAATCGTCATCGACCAAGCGAAGAAGCTGGTGATCTTGCTGGGCTAGTTGCGTGTCACCGTATCGCGAGCCGTCGCGAGAGTGCTGCACCGGGGGACTCTTCAAGGCCGTAGATGGGGAACTCGACGTCGAGTGGATCAGTAGCTGGTCAGTCGCCGATGCTACATCGGAAAAAGTATGGCGTTCCGAGCGGGTTGCGGCGGAATACGGTCGCTAGTGCGCCGCCATTGGCAGATCAAGGTGCACATTCCCAGCTCACGCGTCGATCAGTTCAGCTTGTCCACGTCGCCGAAGAGAACCCCAAGGACGTCGAGTTGCTGTACGAGATCGATATGCTGGATTTGACGCTTCACCGTCGTTTGAGTGACGGCTTTCGGGATATCCAGACAGACGCGGTCTGGGCGACGATTCCCCGTGCGCTGAATGGCCGCTCTTCGAAAGCGCTTCTTGTCGACCGCCACCAACGGATCCTCGCCAAGCGAGAGAGCAGTCCCTTGTTCCAGGAGCTCAAACATCACGTCCATCTCTCCACTCGCTACTGCCAGAGCGTGCAACAAGACTTGGCCGCCGCTGTTCACGTCCACCACGTGCCACGAATCCAAGAACTCCAGCACCCGCACATTCTCCGGTTGTATGGCCACTTCATGCACAATCGGATGCTGCACATTTTGACCGAGTACTGCCAACATGGCAATCTGGCTGCCGTCCTCGAGTATGACGAGCGTTACGAGCACAAGCATAGCCATCGACTTCCAGTCTTCAACGGAGAGCGCGCAATCAAAGAGTCAGCCCGCCAGATCTGCTCCGCCGTGTTGTTCCTTCACGAGAGTCAGCTCGCCCACACCAACTTGACGCTCGAGAACGTATTCGTGAGTGACGACGGGCACATCTTGGTCGGGGACTTCAAAGACGCAGTGTTTGTCGGTGACCACAATGAACCGGCCACGCTGCCGTCACCAATTCGCCATGGCGTTGCGGCACCGGAGCGGTTTTTGGGGGACGAGGAGTTCCCATCAAAGGTGGATCTTCTCAGGGCGGACTGTTGGTCGACAGGGGTGATCATATTCGCTATGGCCACGCGACAGCAACTGTTTGCTGGTGCTTCACGACTCGATCCGGACTTCCACAGGTTCAAGCAGCTCGGCTTTGCTGCTTATTACGACGCGTGGAAAGCAGAGGGCAAACGGCGAACGGATCCCGGATTGACTCTTCCAGACGACGTCAAGGATCTGCTCATTGAACTGCTGCAAGTGAGTCCATCGAAGCGATGCATGCTTGTCGATGTGACCCAGCGGTACGAGTGGCTACGCCCTGGCAGGACCGCGCAAAAGATGGACGCGTCCCAATGGCGGCTAACGTAATGCGGGAGCATGTACGAAAATTCCATTCGTGTCACTATCATTTGATTCAATGCTGACGAATCTTCACCGTGAACGTTATTTCTGTAGGGACCCTATCCAAGAGTCCAAGAGGATGGCCACGCGAAGGCATTTTAGACGCGATAGGTTTCAACGCGCTCGGCATGAGGGTCGTCATTAGAGGCCATCCAGAGCGAGCATCGCCTTCGCCTCTTCCGCGGAAGTGTTATCTCGTTGACAAGCTATGGGTGCGAAGCAAGCCAAGTCCAACAAACGCATCGCGTACATGTCGACGATCGAGTCGGACATCAACGACGCACTCAGGCGACGCAGCGTCCTCCCGACCCAGTCCGACATCCCGACTCCGTTCACCAACTTCCAGAGCTTCTCCGAGGAGTGGAATCTCTGTGGGAAGTACGACTCGTCTCGCCGCGTCAACGTCGTGGCCGATCTCAAGCTCCAGCGCAAGCGGATGCCGCACCTACTCGTCGACAAGTGCGTCAAGGCACGCGCCAGCGAGTCGGTGCAACTGTTGCGCAATGAACTGGAGATGCTCCTCTTCCTCGTGCGCTATTCGGAGCTCACCGTCGGCTTCTCGCACCCCAACATCGTCCAGCTCCGCGGGTACTACTCGTGCCGACGCAAGATCCACCTCTTTGTCGAGTTCTGCGAGCTCGGCAGCTTGAAGCGCGCGTACATTCTCGAGCCGAACCCGCTGCTGCGGCTCCATTTCGCGCCCCTCGAGCGCGAAGTGCGCGACGCTATGCGCCAGATTTGTTCCTCCGTGGCGTTTCTCCACGCGAACGGCATCGCCCACGGCGATCTCGCGCTGGAAAACGTCTTCATGACGAGTCGGAGCGTGCTCAAGATCGGCGACTTGGACCACGCCGTGTTCGTCGGCACCGAGAACCGCAAGCAGCCGCGCACGCGCAACGAGCCGCTGCGGCGCATCTACGGCGCGCCCGAGTTGTACGCCACCGCGAGCACGGAGAGCCGGCCCGTCGACTTGCTCCAGGCCGACGTCTGGGCGCTCGGCGTGGTCCTCGTCGAGCTCGTGACGAAGAAGCCGTTGCTGGACTCGGCGGCGCCCCACGACAAAGGCTTCCAGCTCCTGCAGCGCATCGGCCTCCGCGCGTACCTCCGAGCGATGTACCTCGAGCAAAAGGCGATCTGCACGTTCTCGGACGCGATGCTCGACCTGCTCGACGGCCTCCTGCAGGTCGACCCGACGAAGCGCCTCTCGCCCGCCGAGGCCATGGCGAGTGGGTGGCTCCAGTGCAGCGGGCGGGCCGACGAGCACGACGCCAACACTAACGAGACCGAGTGACAAGTGAGCGAAACATCGGGAAAAAATGTTGCGCGAAGGTAATACGACTCGCCACGAAACGACACGCTAGGGGATCCTGGAAAGATCAGCAACTTGGCCATTTCACACCAACAAGCAGGGAGACCGAGAAGGCCAATGGCGAGAAAGAAGCAGCTCGAAGCGGCGAACGACGGCGGCCACCACGCGCGCGTCAAGCCTGTGCACGGGAAGCGGTTCGAGGACGACGAGGGCGTCGCGCGCGTGGTCAAGCGGCCATTTCCACGCCAGTGGATGCCCACGCGGCAATGGTGGGTGGCTGCGCTGGCCGTGGGCATGGTTGCCGCTGTCTTCACTGTCTATGGATGCGGCATGCAGACTTCGCGGACTTGGATTCCTGCATCGGGCGCCATTGATCGACAGGAAAACGTGTCTGTTGATGGTGAGGCAGCGGCTTTCATCGGCTGGTTCCAAGCGAATGGCGGGACCGTGAGCAACAAGATCTCCATCGCAGGCTTTGACGGCATGGGGCGAGGTATCGTCGCGCGAGATCGAATCCAAGAGCATGACGCGCTGCTGTTCGTGCCTCTCGATGTGATGATCTGTCGGGACACGATCTGGAAGCACGCGTCGAAGAAGCTGCTGGCAAAATTCAAGAAGCTGCAAGACTCACCGGCTGAGCTGCTGACGGCGTTCCTGCTGCTCGAGCAATTCAAGGACGCGAGCTCGTTTTGGTTCCCGTACTTACGCATTTTACCGCCGTACCCGCGTACCTTTAAAGGCACCGCGTCGCCCCTCTTCTTCAGCTCCACTGCCGAGGTCGACGAGCTCCAAGACGAGCGAATGGTCGAGGCGACGAAGGTCGAGCGACAGCACGCCAAGACCGCATTCCTTCGCTTCCGCCGACTCTTCAAAAACGTGCTCCCCGCGGATTCAGCTGTGGCGCCTCTCCTCGAGAAGCGGTACCTGTGGGCACGGTTTCTGATCAACTCACGCGCGTTTACCATCCGCGGCGACCGGTATCTCGTCCCATTTGGTGATGTCTTCAACGGGCACCCGCAGCCAAAGCAGCGCGTGACGATGGGCAGCCATGGCGCGCACTTCCTCGACTACCACCGTCTTCAAGCCGGTGTTGGAATGGAGATCCGGTCGGATCGCGACGTCCTGACTGCGGGCGAACACGTTTTCGAGGACTACGGCGACAACGACAACTACATCTACTTTCTGTACCACGGATTCTTGATGGACAAGAATCCGTTCGACTGTGCGGCTGCGAGGCTGCCGATCCAGCTATTGGATCCGCTGACGCTGCGTGTGCTGAAGGATTTGGCTCGAGGCCAAGATCCGAGTCCCGTGGTGTGTGTTTCTCCCGATGGTGACTTGCGATCGGTGCAGGACACGCAGGCAGTCCAGTTGCTGTCGAGCGTGGTAGCGATGGACAACGAGCTGCTCGACGCACTCTGCTCCAAGCGCGAGAACTACCCGACGTGCATTGCATTCTCAACGGCGAAGCAGCAGAAGCAGTTACTGGCGAAGGCGATTCAGCAGCAGCTCGATTCGTTCGCGACAACGGTGGATGCCGACTCGGCATTGCTTGAAAACGCGGGCCTGTCGCCTTCAATGCACCACGCGGTTCGCTTCCGCATCTCTCGGAAGCGGATCTTGGAGACTGCGCTCTCCAAGCTACAAGAGAGCGTTCATCTCGCGGATCTCCGTGAAAAGGAACGAGAAGCCGAAGCAGCCTTCGCTTCAGCAGAGGATACGTCGACGCCCCAATCGCTTGCCGCGAAAATGGATCGCTTCACCCGCTGGATCTCTGCCCAGGATCTTGCTGTCAACCACATCGCGCTCAAGTACGTCAGCCCTACGATGGGCTACGGGGCCTTTGCGACCAAGCCTCTAGATATTGGCGAGACGTACTTGAGCGTCCCCACGGATCTCGTCATGGACATCCACTCGGCACTGACGTCGCCATTCATTCGCGATATCTTCATCAAGACTCGGCACTTGGACGCGGGGTGGACGGAGCTGCAGCTTCTGCTGCTTCACTTGCTCCACGAATGCTTCGCGCCCGCTCGAGTCTCTGCGTGGCAGCCGTATCTCGACGTTCTGCCCGATAGGGAGCGGCTTTCGTCGCCCTTGTTCTACGCGGACGACAGTCTTGAGCTGCAGCTCCTGCGCGAGGCCGTGCCTCTTGACCTGTTGAAGCTCGTAGACGAGTACCGGCGCCGTGTGGACGGCGAGTACGATCTCTTTCTGCGTGGTGACGCGTTGATACCTGACTGGATCACGCGCGAGCGCTTCCGCTGGGCGAACGCGATCCTCGACTCGCGCAGCATTTGGTGGTCGGGCACACGGCACCTCGTGCCCTTGCTCGACATGGTCAACTGCGTGGAGATCGCGCGCGCACACGCACCGCACGCGACGCGGCTGAGCAAGAACCGGGACGCGGCCGTCACGCAGGCGTCGTGGGCGTTTGCAGAGGGTGACCAGGTCGTGGAGAACTATGCGCAGGCCAACTACATCTTCCTGCTCTACCACGGCTTTGTGCTGCCCGAGAACTCGTACGACTGCGCGCACTTCCATCTCGAGCTCGACGCCGCGCGGCTCCTGCCGCCCCACGACAACGACCGCAAAGTAGTGATCGCGACGATGGAGCGCATGCAGCTCTTCTCGTGGTCCCAGGATGTGTGCGTCGGTGGGCAGAAGGGCGTGGACATCGAGGTGCTGATGCGGGTCGCGCTGGTCGCCGAGTCGCCTCAGCGAGCCGCCGAGGCCGGCCGCAGATCCACGACCGAGATCTCGACGGACCACGTCAACGCCGCCAAGCGAGCCACGGAGGACCGACTCGCACGGCTCCAGCACGCGATCGACGCGCATCACGACCACGCAGACCGACTTGGCGCGGTCTACACGTACGTCAAACAGCAACACACTCAGATGGAGCACGTGTTGGCACGGATCTCCGCGTACGCAGCGACTCAACCGCAATACTAGTAACGCAACCACACCGACAAACACCCAGGCTTTCAAAGAGACTCCGCAATCTTCCGACGCGTTGCGTTTCATGTATTAGAAAATCTCCCAATACGTTGCTCAGGCGGTTAGCAGATCCCCACGCGCTCGCGCCACTGGTAAGAGGACGCGCACACCACCGCCACGCGGAGAGCAGGCAGCAGCACATTGTCCACCCCACGATCGACACTCGCACGCGCGGCCGCCACCATCGACCGAGACGACTGCTTAACCGCGGAAGGTCGACGGGCGCGAGGCCTTGAAGACCGTGCGGTGGTTCTTGATCGACGGACGCGGGATGCGGTGCGAGAGCGGGAACTTGATGTTGCTGTCGTGGAACTGCTGCACGTTGGCCTTCTTCGTGTCCTTGGCCGCGACGATGGCCGTGCGCATGATCTGGATCGAGCGCGGGCGCGCGCGGTGGCGGCCGGCGAGCTCCGAGTAGAGCTGGTCCACGGCGTTGCAGAGCGTGAGCGAACGGTACTCCTTGTACATGTTGTGCGTGCCGCTGCGCGAGTTGTAGCGGATCCAGATACCGTAGTTCTTGATCACGCGCTTGTTCTTCTCCACCAACTAGATGTAAGATAAGAGAGAGAGCGTTACGTTAGATGATGCGATCGGCGGAGGGGAGAGTAGGGAGAACGAGAGCGATTGACCGGCCCGCGCAGCGGGGGTCGGTCTATAAACCACACGCCATCCTCCTCCACCACCACCTTCTCCTCCGCGAGCCACCGATGTAACGAGTCCGCTGCGTTTGGAGACTGGTCTCCACCTACACGCGCCGAGGAGCGAGAGGCCGTGTGAGCATCCATGTGCGTGGGGCGGGGTAACGCACAGAGGGAGCCACGGTTTTAGAGGGACGCCATACAAGCATGCGCGGACGGGTCGACTCAGGCCGACATAGTCTATCCAGCGGACAGACCACGCGCGCGAGAGATAGACCCGTATCGTCCGGCAGCCGATGGACTTTTAACGCAACGGAATTACACCGCGATCTCGCTAGCGAAGCGGGTTGCAAGCTGGAGCGTCAAGTGGGTGTCATCCACCGCTGGGTAGGAGTGGGTTAGACTCCTGCCTCTTTAAACTCGACGCTCTCGTGGCAGGCAAGCGCTTTTGTGGAGCCGCTAGGAGTCAATGGAGGCCCTTGGAGAAGAGCGGCGATGACGAGGGACGAAGGCAGCGCGGCCGATAGACGCGACGCCGCTACCGAGGGACAGGTCGCTCGCTCGCTCAGTGGACGTGGAAACGAACCTCGTTGACGTCGAGGATCTCGCCCGTGGTCTTCTTCATCTTCTTCATCTGGTGAAGGAAGTACCAGAAGCGCGACTTGGCGAGCACCTCGTTCGGCGCGAAGAGCTTCATGCGGTACGCCGGCGGGTTTGGCTCCTTCTCAGTAGGGGCCTTGCGGCCAACGACCTGGAACTGACGGATCTGTTGAAATAAGGGACGCACATACAGACCGTGAGTCTTCAGCGTTCGCCATGATAGACACGCTGACGGAAGACGTCGTCATTCCTACCGGCATGGTTGCGTCGGAGTCTTTGGGAAATGGGGAGCCGCTGGCTCGATAGACCCGGATTTTTAGACGCCGGCAACCACTGGTGGGGAGGACGACCGTGATTGGCGCAGAGGGGCCGGGCCGGGGCGAACGGAAAACACGGTTTTTCAAACCCATCACGGGTTTTGGCCCATCTAAATTCGACCGTTCAGCCTTCTTTAATGCATACCTCACTTTATCATATTACAAAGGATAAGGTATCTACCATCACTCTCGCCACGTTGGAGAAAGTGTCAGTTCTATCTGCGACTTGTGACGGAGGTCACCACGATGACCTGCGGAGCTCCCAAGGTCAACCAGGGAAATGCAGCCCACGAGGAGACGCGTACGTAAAAACTACTATATAGAGGCTACCGAGCCCACCACCTCAGAGGGGTGGACTCATTCTCATTTTGCGATTTTCACCGCCAACCACCACCAGCTTACTCCTCCTCCTCCACGTACTGATGCCCATGCCGTCCAACCGCAGCTCCTCTCCTGTCCAACGTCCGCAGCACGGCTCTCGACAAGTCCATCGCCATGACCCATGTCGCGCTCGACCAGGACACCGTCTTCTCCAGCGGGTCGCCCGAGCCGGCCACGTACACCCACGTGCGCAGCATCAACACGTCCAACGTCGAGCGTGACGCCAAGCTCTACGCAGCACTGACGGAGCGCGTGGCCAGGCTGCTGGCGGAGCACGTGGCCAAGCTGCTGGCCGTGCTGCGGACGTTGGACAGGA
>JAADVV010000746.1:0-12581 GCA_023335905.1 Pythium pyrilobum
ATCGTGAAATGGGTTACGCTCGCAGGACGAGCCACAGAGCGGCATCTTCCACAGCTTCGCGCTGCTGCGTGCACGTCTGCTGCGATGCGAAGGTGCGTCCGTGGTTACGCTGGTTACGCGCTCGTGTCTGTTTATCTCTGCAAGGACTGATGGGAGGAGTTCGGGTGCTAGATCTGACCGAGTTGAACCCGAGCAGCGTGCTGCGTCCGTTCCTCGACCTCGTGCGCCACGAGCACACGAGCAGCACGCTCACGGGTGCGGCGCTCGAGGCCGTGCAGCACTTTTTGCAGTGCTGGGAGTGGCACGTGAACCCGGCGAGCGTGCCCGACATGCTTGCGGACATCGTGGACGCCGTCGGCCAGTGCCGCTTCCAGGAGACCAACGCGGAGAGCGACCAGCACGTGCTCGTGCTGGTCGTCCACTTGCTCCAGGCCGTGCTGCTCTGTCCGGCCGCGAGCAAGCTGTCGGACCACGCAATGTGGCAGCTCGTTGAGGCACTCTACGCGCTCAGCCGCGCCAACCGCAACGATGTACGTGTGTGCGCTGTCCCATTGCCGCCCTGGCCTGACTGTCTTGTCATTGGCACTCATGTTTCTCCATGATGATGTAGCCGCACATCACGCTGTCGCTTCGAGCGTCGGCCACGAGCGTACTGAGCCGCGCAATCGAGTTCATTTTCCAGAGACCGTCCGTGTACTCGGATCCGCCGGCCTCGTCCGGCACGGCGCCCATCTCGATGGACGCGGGGTTTGGGTTGCCGTGCGCGGTCAAGATTCTCGGGTTTCTGTGCCAGAAGCTGCAGCCGCGGGGTTCCAACATCGGCTCGTCGCACTCGACGGCGACCTCGATGGCGCTGCTGCCCACTCGGCGAGAGGTGCTGTTGTCGTTCACGCTGCTGCAGCGCGTGCTCACCGCGTGTGATGCCCAAGAGTTTGCGCACATTCCGTCTCTCATGCTCTTCATCAAGGATGATCTCTGCGGGTCGATTCTGCGATACGGTCGCCTCGGCGCGAGCTCCGATCTGAAGATCCCCGTACTGTGCCTCAGCGTCATTCGACTCCTGTGGACCAAGCTGCGCCCCATGCTGAAGATGCAACTGGAAGCACTTTTCAATGGTGTGTTCTGCCACACGCTCCACTGGACGGTCGCCCACTTGGACCTCGCGCACCCTATTTTCCCGAACAACTTGGACTCGCCGACGACGACCTCGACCGGACACGAGAATGGAGCGAGCGGGTTCGTGTATGTCGATGCCGTACGAGAAGAGTTCACTGGGGAGATTGTGCCGCTCAACAAGCTGTTCTCGATTTCGTTCGAGATCCTCGATTGCCTCGTGGATATGCTTGCCGAGCCGACCCTGCTGCCCGACCTCTATGTCAACTACGATTGTGACGGTAACCGGTCCGACCTAACGCATACACTGTTCGAGCTTCTGTCGAAGGTCGTCGTCCAAACTCACCACGCTTGCCAAGAAACGAGTGACGAAGTGCACTTCTTGTGGGCGCAAGCGGCTGGAGAACTTGCCCTCCGAGGACTCTTCAACGCCTTGTACGTCGTGTATTCGAGATCGCAATCCTTGAACGCTAGACCAAATCACGCCGCGACGGTGGGCGACGACGCCAGCAGTGCCGAAGCACTTCACCGCAAACGCCAGCGGAAGAAGCTTTTCCAGCACGGAATCCACGAGTTCAACCGCAAACCACTGTCCGGGATCAAGTACCTGCAGCAAAACGCGTTTCTGCCGACGCCGCTCGACGCCAAGTCACTTGCCACACTTCTCCGATCTCTACCGCCTGGCCTGAACAAGAATGCGGTCGGTATGTATCTCGGGGCGATGGGGAAAGAAGTCAAAGATTTCGAAAAATCCGATATCCACGAGGCCGATACGATTGAGTTTCATCGTGAAGTGCTCGAGCATTTCGTGCGCTCGTTCAATTTTGAGAGCGACAGCATCGTCGCGGCTCTTCGGATGTTTCTGGCAAGCTTCCGGCTACCAGGTGAAGCGCAGCAAATCGATCGCATTCTCAACACGTTTTCGATGCAAGTGTACGAGCAGTGTCGAGACCGCTTCCTCATGGCGTCGCCCGATGTCGCGTACCTGCTTTCGTTCAGCTTGATCATGCTCAACACCGACTTGCACAACCCGAATATTCGCCCGGAAAAGAAGATGAAGCTTGAAGATTTCATCAAGAACAACCGAAACTATGGTGAAGAGGTGTCCAAGAAGCAAGACTTGCCTGACGACTTCATGACCGAATTGTACGATGCAATCGCAAAGGAGGAGATCAAGACACGCGAGGATGACAGCAAGCACGGCGAGGTCACGACAGACCGTTGGAAGGATCTACTTTATCAAGCTGAGAGTGACCCGCATAACTCGCGCCTCATCGTCCATCTCTCGCCGAAGCCGAATCCAATGTCACCACGAGGCTCAGCCATCTTCAATGGGAATGGGAGTGGATCTCCACGTCGTCACGCGACTCAGACGGAATCTCAGCACCGGCGCGCCTTCAGGGATAGGAAGGTGAAGTCGACTTCATCACTGCGTGGTGAAGACAGTTCCGAAGTCGCTACTGATGGACCGTCTCGTGGAGTCCTATTCCGATACGATGGCGTGGGTGGTTCCCAGTACGACGGCGACATCTTCGAGATCATGCAGGCTCCGTTGAAGCGAGCATTCGGCAGCGTTTTCCAGCAGTTCGTCGACGTGTCCAATGGGCCGAACGGCGATGGCTCTGCTTCGACGTCAGATAGCCGTGCCGGTCTTTCTCCGGAAGACGTCTACCTTCCCGACAAGGGAATGCTCCAGCTCGCGTGCAACGGCTTCGTCTTGTGTGCTGCGACTGCATCAGCCCACAGCCTCATTGAAGACTTCAACACGATCTTCACCTCTGTGGCGAAATTCAGTGGGCTGTACGTGTCGGACGTGTATCCTGTCGCGTACAACGGTCGAGCAAACGGTATCAGTCTCTTTTGCCACAACCAAAGCGCGCCAGTTGCAACGGCTGCGATGCTCAAGATCGTTGGAACCTGCGCCCGGTCTGTCCAAAGTGATAGCTGGAAGCATTTCTTCCATGCCATCAGTGCGTTGAGAGAATTCAGTGCCCTTCCTGAGCGGCTTCTGCACGGATACTTCGGCTCCAGTGATTTCCATCTTACGGTGGATGAGAGCTCTGAATTCCTCGAGCTTGTCCGCTCAAACCGTGAAGAGTTGGAGAAGCGGGAGGCGATGAGGCTGAAAGATTCGGATCGAACCCAAAGCAGCTCAAGCTTCTTCAGTGGCGTTGCGTGGTTGATGTCGGCTCTTGAGACGAGCGCGAACGGTAGTGCTGCGAATGTCTCCTCGCCGAGCAGCTCTCGTGGCTCTCTGGTGATGACAACCAGTGGTGAAGTGGAGCGCTTACCGCTGACCCCTGCGGATCTGGCAGTAGATGCGCGAGATCTCGTCGTGAAACCACAGACAAAGTCTGCAGCAAAGCCCCCGCAAGAAGTCGGCTTTGGCACGAGCGATTGGATCCTTCAAACGTTGAAGCCGTACCGTGTCGATCATCTCGTCGACGAGCTGTCCGCGTTGCCTACGCAGACGCTTTCCGAATTGGTCCACGCTGTTCACGACGAGCTTGTCCAAGTGCTTTCCGGTAGCCCCAAGCCGGCGAGCTCGAACAAGCGACGCATATCCACCTTCCCCGGTGCTGGTTCGCCTCCACCTCACGCCGACGACTTATCAAGTCAAGCAGCGCCAGGAGTGCGCTTGCTCAGTCCCGCTGGATGCGTTCTCTTCGAGCACTTGTTGTCGCGCGTTCTCGCTGCACTCCCGCGCGATATTATCACCGAGCGAATTGAAGGTATCTGGGACGCGCTCGAAACCCACTACCTCAAGCTGCCGTCACTCCTGCGCCCAATCCTTGTGAAAAATGCTGTGGTGAACGGGATTGGCTACGACAACGCAGCGTTCACTCTCGAGAAGGCGCTAGAAGGCTTGATTTCGTTGGTGCTGACAACGCGCACGGAGAAGACCCTCGGACTGCTGATGAGTTTCTTGACTGCCCTCGTTGATATGAGCGCAGACGACGAGGATCTCCTCCGGCCGTACCTCACTCTGATTTTCAGTGGGCTGAAGCGAGTTGCCGACTCTGTGGATCTTCGCAACGTCCGATTCGAGCGAGGCGAGTGGCTGACAGTGGCCAACTTGATCGGATGGGCTGTTGGACAGCCAAACGCATCGATCCACGCCTTCGCGTTTCTGGAAAAACTGATCGCCAGTGAGGTGTGGCTCGCCGACGTCGAGACGACGTTCTCGTTGATGGAGCTCTACACGAAGACGCTTTTGTTTGCACTGCAAAAGGATGACGATCCATCGTCGTCCCACTCGCGTTGGCCCCACAAGCGTCCGATGGAACTCTTGGCCCAACTCTTCGATCACCTCCACGAGAACAACTCAGAAATCGAAGAAGAGGAACGACTCCGCCAGGTTGGCGGCATGGTGCTCGTGTGCCGCCATGCGCTTCGCTCCTCAAACCACGCCAGTGGCGAGCCGCTCGGCACGTTTGTCAATGACAGGGCAATCTCATCGCTCGAGTATCTACGGTCCATGACCATCTCGGCGCGTTGTCGCGAGTCGCTGACGGGAGGCGCCTGGCTCGAAGTGCTGAGTGGGGGTCTGTTGGTGCTCGGTTCGGAAATCTTGAATCGTAAGTCGCGCTTGCAGGAATCCACCCGACGGCGCCAAGGCTCGGAGGAGAGTGAGCTGGCCGGTCCGTTTTTCTTCTTTGAGCGCAACGTGCCTTCCAGCATGGCGCTTGCTCCGATGTCGCACGAGGTGCCCAAGGAGAAGAGCCCGTCGGGTCGTCGCCGCCGCGCTTCCATCGTCAAAGACCCGCTGGCATTGCGCCCGCACATCTTGATCGTGGAGATGATCTCATGGGTGGCGTGTGAGCAACTGGATCAGCTACTGCTGCTTCCACGCTTCGCGACCGTCTGGGATGAGCTCTTGGACCAATTGCTCGCGTTCATCGAGCTCACCAAACCGGGCCAGCGCAGCAACCCTGGCGTCCCGAACGAGGAAGTTCTTGCTGCGCTGGAACGCCGCAGCATCATGTCGGCCCACGAGGAGATCATCGAACACGTCAAGAGCATCATCCGCCGGCTCACGGTGCTGCAGCACAGTCACGAGAGGAAGAGCAAGAGCGAGCAAATCGCCGTCAGACGGGCGACGGAGGACGCCGAGAAGGTGGCTCTCGGCGGTGCGCGCTTCCACGCGCTCATGCATGTCCTGGTGGAGAAATGCCAGTCAAAGGGAGCTGCCTTCTACGACCAGCTCTTTCCAAAACAAGATGAGTCATCATCGACAGGAGAACTCACTCCACCGCTTGCAGAAGAGGATTGCGAGACGAAGAAAGAGGAGGAAGAGAAGAACGAGGCGGCGCCGGTCACGTCCGCGAAGGAAGCGGAAGGTGGAGAAGAAGAGACGGCTCCTTCTCCATCACTGGACGCTCGAGATGAGGATCAGGAAGGGTGCGTGGCTGAGAGCGTGGAAACCACAACGTGAGATAGATTGCACAAGAGGTGTAAATATGGGATGTAATACCATAGAAGCTCGCGGTAAGCCAAACTACGATTTGGCACCGACCAGACCGCCACTCTCCGCGACATCTTCGACTTTGGAGTACGCAGCCCGCAGCTTCTCGGAAAAGCATTGAGTGAACAGCTGTGAGAACTTGTCTACGACAACGTCCTTAATGTTCACATCATTTTGCTCGATGGATAGATCGCACAGCTTCTCCGTCACCTCAATGAGTCCGCCAAGCTAAGGACCAAGAGTTGGTAAGATGGGTTACGAGTCTGCGCGTGCTCATCACAATTCTTACCTTTTCCGTCACTCGAGCAATGTTGTCATCGACCTTCCGCGCACCTGACGTCGGCGAAATCGGTCTAGTCGACTCTGCACCTCGGAGATCTTCGACTTCGACGCGAGACGTTGGTGAAGACGAAGACTCAACTTTCTTGCCCGATGTCGCCGCACGCTTCTCGAGCATCTGCACAGCTTCATTCACTCGATCTTGCAGATGGTTAATCTTCTTCACATTTGACGCGCACGTCGATGACGAGCTGTCGGCGAGTTGGCTTAGACTCTTCTGCACGTTCTCGAGCTCCACCGCGAGCTTTTGTGTCTCTGCCTTGGCTGCTAAACGCTTCTTGTTGGAGTCTTCAACTTCTCGCTTGGCGTTGGCAAGCTCCTTCGCGCGTTGCTGGCTACGTTCAGACTCTTGCACGAGTGCGATCGTCTGCTTCAGTGTCGTGATCTCTTCTGCCAAGCTCTGTGAGCTGCTTGCACTTTGGGCGAGAAGCTGGTGGTTCTCTTCCTGAAGCTGTTTCAGTCTTCGTTCATTCTCAACATTCTTCTGGTTCAGCTCCATGCGCAGTCGATCAACCTCCTTCTGCAGATCAGATTTAGCGTCGACGAGGGTCTGCTTTTCGTTCGTCAGTGAGATGACCAATGCCTTTGCCTTCTGCCGTTTTTCGTTGCTGTCCTTCGTGATTGCTTCCATCGATGCAGCCAAATCCTTGGTTTTCTTCTCCCACGCCGCGACCCTAGCGAGAGCATCTTGAAGAGCGTCTTCAGCCTTCTTCTTGCCGGCCTCAAGAGATTGAGACTGCTGCTTCCTTGAGAAACTATCTGACTTGGATGCGGCCAGAGTTTGGTTCATCTGCGCGAGCTCTCCCATCAGTCGCTGCACGTCGCTCTTGAGGGCGTTCACTTCAGATTCTTTTTGGAACACTTTCTCGTTGAGCTGCATGTTTTGCTTGGTGAGCTCTTCGCCACGTACTTGCACCGACTCGAGGCTTTGCTGGACGCTTTGGAGTGCTGATATGGCAGTCTGCGCCTCGGCTAGTTGCAAGTCACTCTGGCTGCGTCCCATGTTTACCTTCTCGTACAAAGTTGACATTTCAGAGAGCTCGCGTTTCAGATCGTCGCACTTGACGCAAAGTTTGCCCATTTCTTCTTCTTTGGCAGCCAGTTGTGAAGTCAGAGCAGTGATGTCTCCACGAAGTGCGCTCGCTTTTTCTTCGCTTTCGTCAGCTCGAACGCGATATGACTCCATCTGCTCGAGAAGAAAGTCCTTGTCCTGCAACTGCTTCTGTAAGTGTTCATTCTCAATCTTGAATTGCTGCAACTGATTTGTCAGCTCCTGGCAACGACCGAGAGCAGCTTCCAGTTGATCGTGCTCTTGAACAATAGCGACTTCAACTGTTCCTTGTGTGCTCTTTTGAGACTCGAGGGAAGTCTCCAAGTCGCTCTCGTGGCTTCGAAGTTGATTCACCTCTGCCTGCTGACGCACGATATGCTGCTCGCTCGACGCCTTGAGTGAGACAATTGCTTGCGTAGCTTGCGCTAGCTCATGTGTCTGCTGCTTCAACGAGTGTTCAGCTTGACGGAGACGCTCGCCCATAGTTGCAGCAAGTTGCTCCGCGTTGTGAAGCTGCGTCTTGAGTAAGGTAATCTCCTCGTCTTTTTGCTTCGTGCCCGAGTCATTAGATCCACCCAAAATATCGTGGCTGTCTGCTGGTTTACTGACAGCGACAGCCAATGCAGCGCTTGTCTCCTGCAGTTCTTTCTCCAGTTTGGAAGCCTTCTCCTTCTCAGCCTGGAGTTGTGCCTTCATGCTGTCGGCAAATTGCTTCGCTCGCACTTTGAGTTCATTTTCATGATGCGAGATCATCGCGATTTCCTTCTTCAGGTGCTCAACTTCATCGCCCGTCGACGCTCCGGCCGACTGTGGCCCACTCGCATGGCCCTTGGCATGCTTGAGCTGCTCTTCGAGGTCTCCAACTTTCTTCTTCTCATTTGCGAGCTCATGGCGCAAGTTATCCACGAAGGACTTGGTCTTCAGCTTCAGCTGGTTCAGCGTCTCGTCTTTCGCGTGGACTTCATTGCGTAGACGCGTGATCTCCTGTTGCGCCTCCACAGGTATCGCCTCCATGTCTTCTTCTCTTCCTTGCTGCTGGCTGCTCACTTCGATGCGACTCTCTCTATCCAGCTCCTTCGTCTCTCCGCACCAAGCCGCGGTCACGATTCGATCTTCTGCCCTCGCGCTCTGCCCCTGATGACACGCACATCACCCACTGATAGCATGCGCTATATTTGTCGTCGCCTAGAGATCACACTCATGCACGCGAAACCAACGTCTGATCTTGTCTGCGTATCGCTTCCAACACCCCACGTCCCACGCCTTCCGCCGCCGTTCTTCACCAGAATAGTCCGCCCAATCGTTGTCCAAACCCAGCGCAGCCTTCGCTCTCTCACCCAGTCGCTTGCGTTCCTTCTCTTCTCGCGCCGTCGCGCTGTTCTGGCACATGCGCGCAAACTTCTTCCACACTTCCTGCCTTCTCGTCGGCCGTCACTACCCTCCCTTGTTCCGTTTCCCCCACGCTGTGTTGCCGACTTCTTCAACTTGGTCACAAAAGGCACTCTCTCGAGGTTTGTATAGTACCTCTACCGACAGAACAATGTTTCACATCGGCCAGATACGACAGACACGGTACCACCCCGCCACGCCGTTCAAACATTCCTCCCATCTCCGATGCCCTTGCGTTCGCTGATAACCAGCGGCACCCAGTATTACTACGGTAAGCAGTCGGACGAGCGACGGAGCCGCACGCGCGCGCTCTCTCTGTCTCTCTGTCTCTCTCTCTCTTCCTCCTCCTCCTTCCTCCTTCCTCTCGGGCCGCCTGTGTCTCTCTGCGCGCGTGTTGTGAGTGTGAGAGCGGCCGTCGCGTGTCGCCCCTCACTCGCTGCACCCCGCCCAGAAACACCCGCGCCGCCCTCTTCTGCGACCGTGACGACGTACGTCAAAGGCACGACGACGATTCTCGCGGCGTACGTCGACGTGTTCGACCGCATGATCATGGACACGGGGCTCCACCACGCGAGCGTGCTGCCCGTGGGCGTGGTCGACGTCCACGGCAATAGTGGCGACATCGACTCGCTGCTCAGCAGCAGCGACGCGGCCGACCACGTCGGCCAGGGCGCCGCCAACGGCTCGGACAAGTCGCGCCGCCTGCTCGAGCCGTACGAGCGCCACCGCGCGCACGACCTGCGCGCCGAGTGTTACCGGCGAGGCATCCGCCCCATCAAGAAAGGCCCGAACGCGAACGACAACAAGAACGGCTACATCGTGCTGCTGCGCAAGTACGACGGCACGGCCGTGAACGGGCTCTCGCCCGACGAGCGCGGCAGCCTCGTGGGCAGCGGCGGCCACGCGCAGAGCGGCGGCGAGAACGAGGACGACACGGACGACAATGACACGCTCGACGGCAGCAACCAAATGGCCTCGATAGCCAAGAAGCGCAAGCTCCCGTCTCCGCAGCAGCAGCAGCAGCAGCAACAGCATCTCCAGCAGACAGGCGGTGGCGGCGGCGGCGCCGGCAGCCTCGTGACGGCGGCGGCTGTTGCCGCAGCCGCGGCCGCGAATGACCTCGCGGGCTTTTACGATACCCCGCCGTCGACGCTCGTGCCCGTGCTGCCCATGCAGTACCCGAACCTGGCCAAGGCGCCCGGCGCGAACCCGGCCACGACGACCACCGACCTCGAGATCCTCAGCGGCATTGCCAACACGTACACGACGCAGCCCGGTACCAGCGGCCAGGCGGCGAGCGGTGGCACCGGCAACGGCAGCGGCGTGGGCAACAACAGCGACGGCATGTTTTGCGGGAACTGTCGAACGATCGTGACCGACCAGCTCATGGAGTCGATCCGGCTGGGCCGCAACAAGATGCAGATGCTCGAGTTCCAGCGCATGACCGACCAGCGCGACCGCGACACGATGCATCTCAAGGAGACCATCACGGTACTGCGCGACCTGCGTCGATCTCTCCGCGACGCGCAGAACGAGAACCGCCTCACGCACGAGCTACTCGTCGAGCTCGAGGACGACATTGCGTTCTTCCAGACGCTTAAAGAGCGCACCAAGGAGCGGATGCGCAAGGAAATGCAGGAGCGCGCGGCCAAGCAGGCAAACGCAGGCAACGTGGGGACCACCTGAGGCCGACCGCTTGCGGCGCGTAGATCCCGACAGGACAACGAGGCGTGGCGAGAGCGAGGAGCCAGGCGGCAGTGGCAGCAACTGTGGTGGCGTCGGCTGTGGTGGCGGTGGCGGTGGCGATAGCGATGGGCAATCGCGCCGAGGACAAATTACTATGAAGATGAGAACGCGGAGGAGGAAAGGCGGTGGACGATCGATCGACGTGTGGATGGGAGTGACAGGAGAGGTAGAGCGGTAGGTGGAAGGTGGGGTGAGCGGGTGTGTAGAAAGTGGAGGGCTCCCGGTGGACGACTCGGGAGACAGATTCTGTATGGGATGGTAGAACAAGCGAGCGGACGAAGCATGAACCTACTCTCGAGCGTGCGCGAACGTTTTCCTCTCTGTGTTTTGTCCCGCGGGTGCCGGCCAGGCAGCTCAAGCGGTGGAACCATCGAGGTCGACGACTCGACAGCCGTGTTGGAAAATGGCTTGGGACGAGGCGCTCGTACCTTCAATCGCCCCCACAAAGTCTGAGAACAATCAGAAGACAGGGGCAAGAAGATCCCGCCGCGCGACAATGCCAAGCCAGCGTCCAAGGGGTGGCCACGAGCGAAAGAACGCGAGGTACTCCTTCACGCGGACTGGTGCTGGCTGTGGTTTACTCATTCACGGTTCTGCCACGCAGGAGTCAAGCAACGAGACAACAAACGGAACGAGCAGACGACCGCGATGGGAGCCCAAGACGAAGAGCGCGAGTACGTCTTCCAGGGAACGCCCAAGTTCAGTCCGATGGAGTCGCCCGCAAGCGGCCGGCTCGACACGATGATCGCGATCGCGGACGCGTCGGATACCAATGCAGTGCGGAAGAGTCGGGAGTGCTCGGCCGCGTCGGAGGCCCCGCCCCACGCTCGTGGGTGCTCTATCCCGATGCTCGTGCTGCTCTCGCTGCCGCGTATGGCGATCAACATGGCGTGGGCCGCTCAGTGGGCCGCGCTGGGGCCGTACTTGGGCACGCTGCTGCCGCGCTTTGCCGTCCAGCTCACGCAAGTCATTGGACCGCTCTCCGGAATTCTCGTGGCGCCAACGATCGGCGTGCTCAGCGATCGCAGCACCAACAAGTGGGGGCGCCGTCGCCCGTTCCTGCTCTACGGGGCCATCACGAGTGCCGCGTGCTGGACGCTGATGGGGTTCACGCGCCAAATGGGCGAGGCGCTCGGCGACAAAGGTGACCACCACCCGTGGACGACCGGACTCACGATCCTGTTCTACACGTGGATGGACATCACGGTCAATGTCGTGCAGACGCCCGCGTTCCTGATCATCGCCGACTTTGCGGGCGATCGGCAGACGCTTGGCGCGGGTATCGGGCAGGCGAGCTCGACACTGGGGTCGATCTTGGTTGCCGCGTACATCCAGTTCTTCGGCGCCGCTCACCTCACGCTGCGCTACTTCCTAGGGATGCTCTCGGTCACGATGCTCGTCACGGTTGGCGCGGTGTGCCTGTTTGCGACGGAGACGCCTCGCTCAACGGAAGGGCTCGACATGTCACGCTCGATTTGGAAGCGCGTGGGCGACGCGTTCGCGTCGATCGTCCGCGGACTGCGCACGCTGCCGGGCGTTCTCGTGGTGTACTGCGTCGTCTTCTTCTGCATCATGTACGGCTTCACGGCGTACAACGGCAGCAAGGGGCAGTTCTTTGGCATCGAAGTGTACGGCGGCGAGACCGTGGAGTGCCTCGATGGAAATCCGGACTGCCTTGGCAGCAAGCGCCTGTATGACCGTGGTGTGCAGATGGCGGGCGGGCTCACGGATCTCGGTTTCAACATGGTCGGATACGCGTATTCGTGGGTGCTGCCCGTGCTCGTCCACCGCTTCGGTGCGCGCTGGGTCGTGACGATCGCCGCGATCCCGCAGGCGCTGCTCATGGTCATGGCCTTCTCGAAGGTCGTCGCGTTGAACGTCGCCATTGTCATCGGCACGTCGATCACGCAGGCGACTGTGTTTGCGCTCATCGTGCCGGTGATTCTTCACGTGTTTGGCGAGAATGCAGAGGTTGGCATGTACGTCGGCGCGATCAACTCGGCCAACTGCTTTGGCCAGTTGCTGAACTTTGTCGTCGGCGCAGCGCTCGTCGAGACTTCGCTCGGGTACAAGCTACCGGTCTTCGTCGGCGGTGTGTTCAGTTTCTTGGGCGTGCTCATCAGCTTGTTCTGCTTCAAGATCAAGATGCACTCAATGTAAACGGATACCCCTCGCTAGAGAGAGAGAGAGAGAGAGAGAGAATCGGCCAAACTCGAGGAATTGGTCGATGCCATTGTGTAAGCAACCGCTGTTTAAATACAGAGAGAGAGAGAGACAACTTGCACTGCGTAACTGAGCTGTCCATGCGGTACGTCCTGCAACATCCCTTCGGCTCTTCCCAATGGCTGCCGTACGCTAGCCAAAGTGTAGTGCTTACCGGAATGAGCTCTTTCGACCGGTGTATCCTAGGGTAATATTGTGGCTAATACAGAGACACAGGGCGAGGTGTTCGTCAGCGGGGGGGGGGGGGGGGGGGGG
>JAADVV010000747.1:0-12573 GCA_023335905.1 Pythium pyrilobum
CTGCGAGATGGACGGCGTTCGAGCGAGCCAGCTCATCTTGGACGCTCGCCTTTCGAGGAAAGCTACGTGGGCAGTGGTCGAGTCGATTGGCGTCACCAAACTCCCTCCGTCCGTCAACTTTGTATCGAAGGATTCTCTGCGCGCGGCCAACTCGGTAGTGGTCGACGTCGATGCTGTGGTCTCCTCTACCCTGTCGGTAGTATCGGTTCTTTCACTCAGCGAGCGCGTCAATACCTGCTCTCCTGGAGTAGTCGCTGCGATATGGTTCTTCCTCGGCCCGGCAGACGACGGAGGAGTCGGCGTGCGGAACCGCACATCGGCGAGCTGTATGTCGTCGTTTTCTCGCATTCCACCATCAAGTTCAGTGGTGCAACCGCTTCCAGTACTCTCGCTTTCTCCCCGCCCCTTGAGCAGTCGCATTCTGCCCCGCTTGGAGCGCGGCGTTCCGCTACTTCTTCCATTACTCGACCTTAGCCCTGCGATCTCGGTCGCCGTGACGGGTGTCGTCGAGCGGCGCGAGTCGGAGTACGTCGCCACTCTCTGCAGGGCTTCTGGCGACTCGGTTCCCTCCCCATACCGTACAGCGAACTCGTTCTCCTCCGCCGCTGCTCGGCCTTGATGATTGCCCGGCGTCTCGGTCTCTCTGGACACAAGAATACTTCTCGCGACGTCGGCTTCTTCCTCGCGCCGCTGCTCAAAGATCGGACGGATCGCCATGCGCTGCTTCACGCCTTGGCTATATCGGAATAAATCCTGGTCTGTGCGCGACGCGACTGCCGCCGCCGGCATGGCTACTTGCGGCGGAGGCTGTGGGCGAAGTCGCGGAGACACCTTCACGTCACTTCTCGGAGACAGCACGGACGTCGACGAGCCATTGAGGCGTAATGGCCGCGCGGGAGAAACCTCTGCGAGTGGTGGTGACTCGTCCCTCGCAAGTGGCTGTGCTGCTGACCGTGGCGATGGGGATGCCGCCGCCGCTGCGAGCACGGGCTCGAACTGGTGGATAGCCGGCAGCGCGTACAGTTGCCGCAGCACGTTGGGCCGCGGCTTCTTCTTGGGCGACGCCGTCGTGGCGCCATCCAGCGGTGCATGGAGATACCGTGGGCTTGGATACATTACGTCAGTGATATGGGGAGGTCGCTGCAAGAGATGGGAAAAAAGAGAGCGACGTCTCGTGGGACGGGAAGGACTATAATTACCACCAGTGGATCCCCGGCAACTCTCCATCTCCATCGAGAGGGCCACCGGCCAGAGCTCGCGCCTGACAGCATCCCGGCGTAATGACGCAGCCCCTTGTTTCCCTGCGGGTGTGCGCCACTGTAATGGACAGGCGGAGTCGCCGTAGCGCCATGTCGCCGTTGCCTTTGGACGCTGCTCCCTTTGGTTTCCGCCGAGCTGTCATTTCGACTTCAACTTGCCGTCTTCGTTGAGTGTCCAGAATTCGTATTTTTCGACAAGTTGAACTGTCGACAGTCTTCCATTTTCGACGGGTCTGTCGGTTATCGCTGGAGCAAGTCCCGGACAGCAACACGCGGGCAATCCAGAGCGCGGCACGACCTCTACCAGGAAGGAGAAGAGAGAGAGAGAGAGAGAGAGCAAGAGAAATAGCGAAGCGTCATGTCCAAGCCGCAGTACGTGCCGACAGAGGTGCGCGATGCGTGGTTCCACAAGGTGCGCATGCAGACCGCGAACAAGATGTGCTTTGACTGCAACAAGCGCAACCCGACGTGGGCCACCGTGACCTACGGCGTCTTCATCTGCCTCGACTGCTCCGGGTACCACCGCCGCCTGGGCGTGCACCTCTCGTTCGTGCGCTCCATCGACATGGACGAGTGGACTGAAGAGCAGCTCAAGATCATGTCCGAGGGCGGCAACGCCGAGGCGCGCAAGTTCTTCAAGCAGTACGGCGTGCACGAGATCACCAGTGTGAGTGTGTCCCATCGGTGGATCGCCAGTCTGACCCTGCCAGTACTTGGCGACTGAATGGAACGTTGTGTGTATGCGATGGAATCAGATCGAAGCCAAGTATAACACCAAGGGCGCGCAGCTGTACAAGACCGCGCTGCTAAAGAAGGTCAGGGCCAGCACGGTGCAAGTGCTTGCGAGTGAACCAGTGGTGGAGGTTTGTTTCGTCTCGTGACGTCGCAAGATATTTTTCTTGAAGAATCCATGACTGATTGATGGTGAATTTTGCAGGAGCAAAAGGACGACATGCTCGATGGCTTGGAAGAGCTCGTGAAGAACGTGTCCGTGGAGAGCAGCGACTCGCGAACGACGTCGTGTGGCCACTTACAGCGTGGAGCGCCAGCCGCCCCATCGGTCGCTGCCGCGACCGTTGCGGCCCCACCGGCTCCTTCCCAAGGAACACTTGAAGTGAGTCGTCCTGTTGTTCTGCTCGGTGCGCAGGCGCAGAAGTCGGTGACTGCGTCTGCCAAGTTGCAGTCGCGCATGAAGGTGAGCAAGGCGTACAGGCGTGGCCGCATCTGATAGGCGACGTCACTGACTGTACGCTTGGGCAACTAGAAAACGACTGCTCTTTCTACTACTCGTGCGACCAAGCTAGCAGACTTCGATTTTGACGATATCCCTTTCGAGGTGGGTATTTCGTGCTGTACATCGAATAGAGTATGTCTGAATTCGAGGAACTGACCAGTGCTTATTTGACTATTAGAACCCGCCCGCTCCGGCTTCGGCCATTGCTGAAGTCGCAGCTGAGAAGAAGCAGATTGAGGACGACGAGGCTCTTGCTCGAGCTTTGCAAGAAGCGGACGAGTATGTGGAGGTCGTTCTACCTTTGATGCACTACATCTCGCCGTTGACACCCATTATTCTCGCTGAATGTGCAGGGACAACTTCGCGTCTGGCTCGCAGTCTCGCTCGTACAATCCTCCCCAGCCTGCACAGTCTGTGAGCGTCGCACCAGTGACATCTACGGAGAATCTGGACAAGTACAAGAACGCCAAATCGATCTCATCGGATAACTTTTTCGGAAGCGAGGCGCAGGAGGTCGATCGCAGCCGACTGAACCAGCTCCAGGGGGCGCGTTCCATCTCGAGCGATGCCTACTACGGAAATGAGCGAGGTCGAGCATCGTCTGGCGACCGTACGTGTCATGCCACATTGATGAGTATGTTGTGGTCTATCATAACCTTGACGAATTGGTGTGTGTTGCAGAGTTTGCCGACGATGCCGCTTTTCAGATGCAGCAGCTCAAGTCCAAGGTTGCAGACAAGGCCGACAAGGTACACCTTCTCTGTCGAATACTCATTGTCCATTACGTTGCGAGCATTGACGCACTGACGGCTACGTCTTGGACTACAGCTCAAGCAAATGACGTCGGGCTTTTTCAACGACCTGCAGCACCGCTACGGTTGAAGCGGAGTCATTGTGGTGCAGTGTTTGCCAATTTCCCTCTGTTAACGCATAAATCGTGCCAAAAGGTATCCACGTGGCAGCAAGAGTTGTGTCGTTTCCTGGCCGAAAACCTGTATCAATGAATGGATTGCCATCAGAGATTCTATGCTCTTAGGTGATCAATGGTCAACTTACTACGAAATATGATACTCGTCCGTGCCCCATTTCAAGCGCGCTTATTTTGAGCGCAAGCCAATGTCTGTTGGTGGTGGAGAAAACTCAAGCGCGCTTGGCAATTACCTCTGTTACTGCATACTCGCCAAGCGTTTGCCCCTTGGGTTGTTGTTGCCCCTGCCCTGAACGTCAGCGGAAGGCGAGCTATTCTCGAATATTGCATCTCGTATCGATATTTCTCCGACCAAAATGATCATGGGCAAGAAGGTTCTGCTGCTGGCGCTCGTCGCGCTCATCGTTGGCACGTCCACGCCGGTCAACGCGCAGGCGGAGTGCGAAGGTACACGCGACAGCGATCTTGTGGGGGTCTCCAGAGTGTTATGCCAAGAACTGATCAATGTTCCATAAATCATTGCAGTCTGCGTCAAGGTTGTAGATGATGTCAAGGGTGTGTACGCGAAGCTCGCCGAGCAGAAGGGCAAGAAGACGCTCGCTGTCGCGGAGGTCGCGGTGGACAAGTTCTGTGACTCCAAGAAGCTCAGCGCGAAGGACAACAAGCTCGTGAGTGGACACTGGACTGCTTGGTGAGTGATGGGGATCTCATTTATTTTTGTTGATGCCGCGATTGCCAGTGCTACTCGCTGGTGCCGCTGAAGAAGGATGTCGCGCGCCAAGTCAACTTTGGCAAGGACTCGCTCAAGATCTGCAAGTTGCTGGAGAAGAAGAACCCCGACTTCTGCAGCATGCGCTACCGTACGTCTGCTGCTGTCGACGCTTACGTGGAGGGCTGTGGTCGGATTTGGCGTGCTAATCCTCTTTTCATTTGTGCGTGTTTGTAGCCGTCAAGACGGATGCGACGACCGACTACACGAAGCTGCGCGTCAAGCAGCTCAAGAAGATTCTGAGCGACCGCAACGTCGAGTGCGTGGGCTGCGTCGAGAAGGACGACTTCATCAAGAAGATCAAGGAGACTGAGCACCTCCACCAGGAGCTCTAAGCGCGAACCCACGGCGGATGATGCACAATACTCCACTCCATAAATATTGGACACTCACTATTCTACTTTGCCATGGTACAACACATTGAATGCGGTGGGCAATCGGAAATCGCTCTTTACGTTCAATTTCCGAATAGAATACTACTGAGCACTAATGATTTTGGTCACGCGCTGGACGAGTGGGCTATCGCACGGGCGAGTGATGGCAGCTCATTCGCTTTACAGACCCAACTGGGCCGTGCGCAAGATCTGGATGACCGACGATCCGACCAATACGAACACAAAGAAACCGAGAAGCACTGGGCCGATCGAGTAACCCGACTCCTTCTACAGATCCGTGAAAGCACTTTGGTTAGACTTTCCGTGCAGAAAGCTCGACGGGGGGGAACTTCAAGCGTACCTCCTTTGGCTGGGACACGAGTCCGCGCTTGGTGATGTTGGACAAGTGCTTCTCCGAGCGCAAACGCATCTTCGCAGGGGCCGCCTGGTTCAACAGCACACGCGCACACCGTCAGCGAACATGCTCATGCACAAGAAGATCTCTATCTATACCGGCGCACCATGGTAGATAGAGGTGGGAAAGGTCGTGGAAGCGAGGAGGAGAGAACGCGAGATGTCCGATGCGGCACTGGCGCTGGTCGTCGAATGCAGGCAAAATGCTCCGTCGTGTTGTCAACATTTCCCCTTCGCTTTTACCGTCACAGATGTGTTTTTAATTCGTTGAAAATATACTTGTGAACGCGTCTTATTGGTAGATATTAGTTTTGTCCAGTGGGAACGATGAATGCAGAGCCACGTGGCTCTTCCCCTCGCTGCAGTGCCCCCACACAAAAACTGGAAAGAACGCATTCCGATACCGTAACAGGTTTTTAACAGGCAACGTTTCTAGATTAACTGTCGAGTTGCGAATGATTCGTTACGAACAGAAACGGCAACTTCTTCGCAAGAAGAAACGCGACAGGCACGAAGCCACTTCGCTCTCGTGGGGATCACCATAAGACCGTCGCCACTGCGAGGCGGCGGAAGCGGACGAGAGGCAAGCAGCAAGAAGGACAAAGGCGAACAACAAAGGGATCGATATATGTAAATGAAGTTATTAAGCCGCTGTTGCAGGCGGGGGCGTCGGCGCCGTCGGTGGCACCCGCTCAAAGCGCAAGCTTCGCCCAAAAGCCACGGGAACAGCTACAGTAGCCGACCTCGTCGTCCAAGCGCAGCTCGGGTTCGGTGGGATGCCCACGGGATCCGTCGCTAATCTACCTGGTCTGGTGGAGAAAATCTCGCACGCACCGCTTACTGGCGCTTGGAGATCTCGCTCGCCAACTTGTGGTTCTCGGCCGGGAGGCCAATGCAGGCACGGAAGAGGTTGAGCACGCTCTCACGCTGCGCGAAGAGCGCGTTGACGACCGGCGTGCCACGCGGCACGAGCGGCGCCTTGAGCATGTAGCTCAGGAGCGAGAGCACCGAGTGCAGGCGCTCAAAGTTGGCGTTGCCCTCCTTCTTGATCTGGATACGCTCGGCCATCTCGCAAATGATGACGAGATCCAAGATGAGCGGCGTGGCCAGGAGCGAGTCCTCGCACGTGTTGTGCATCGAGATCGTGTTGGTGCCGTTCATGAAGATCTTCGACGTGTACTCGTCAAGCGCGCGCTTGCTGTCGCCGACGAACGGCACGTACTTGATGACGACGACGTGGTCCGGGTGCTCGCCCTCCTTGTAGATGAGCTTGTTCGAGGCGACCATGTCGTCGACGACGTTCGACTTGGAGATCTCCTTCGAGCGGAACTGCTGCGGCGCCGACAGGTTCTTGCCGTCGTTGTTGCCCAAGTGGTTGTAGCTCACAATCGACACAGGCTTGATACCGGCCGAGACGAGGAAGTCCACGAGGACCGACTTCATCTTGGTCTGGCCCGACTTGAAGTCATCGCCACCGACGAACACGTTCTTCTCCTCAGCGAGGTCGAGCACACCCGGCACGAAGGTGTTCTGCGGGCTGCCGTTGATGTACGAGCAGCCCTCGAGGATCGAGGCGACCGCGAACACGGTCGAAGGCGAGACCTCGTCCTCACTGGCCTTGATCGACTCAAGGAGGTTGGCCGAGGTGTCGTTGATGCCCTCAACGATGTCCGAGAAACGCTCCGTGTTGGCCGACCAGAGCACGATGACCTTGTCGACGCCGTTGGTCTTCTTGAAGTCACGGATCTGCTGGCGGATCTGCTCGAGGTTCTCCTGCTTGGTGCCCTTGAGCAGGTTGTCGGCACGGTCGGCCTGGTTGGCGGCAATGAAGTCCGGGTAATAGATCGACGGCAGCGGCGTGATGTCCTTGAGGAGCGGCTTCAGCTGACGCTGGAGGTCGTAGTCGAGCACGGCGGCGCGCTCCATGGCCTCGGCCAAGTTGGCCTTGGAGATATCCCAACCGCCAATGACGAGGTCATTCGGGTGCACCATCGGGAGCAACTTGTTGAACGGGATGTAGACACCCTCGCCGTTCGCGTCCGTGCCGAGACGCACGGTCGAGGCCTGCGTGACCGAGCCAAAGTAGTCCGGGCTGTGCTCGCCCTCCTTGGTGGTCCACTTGATGTTCTTCTTGTTGGCGAGCACGCTGGCGACGAGCGTCGAGCCGTTGTTGCCGCCGAGACCGATGATCATGACACCGACCTTGGGCACCTTGCGCTGCGTCTTGATCGTGTACTTGTCCTCCACGGGCGTCACCACGTTGCCCTCCACGCGCGTGACATGGTAGGTGTAGTTGGAGACGATCTCGTCCTCCGTGTACGTGACGTTCTTGCTGTTGACGGTGAAGTCCTTGTCCGTGAAGAGCGAGGTGGCCATGGTGGTCGAGTAGGGGGTGGGGAGCTCTGGGGAGGCTTGAAGGGAATCTGGTCTTGAGCGCTGGGCTGCAAAATCGGAAATAAACCGCTTTGCCTCCGACGGGGGGAGCCGTCCGTCCGCGGCCGCTCGCCGTCGCTCGCCCACACAAAAGAGGAGCTTCGCACAACGGCTCATGTCACTGAGGGAACAAGGACACACACACACTCTGCACTCGCCTCCTAATCGTACTTAGTCGGAAAAGATCCTCGGAGGCGAGAGAGAACCCTCCAGAACTCGATGGCTCTCGACACAACGACAACCCACAGCTGGGACGAAAAGTGACCCTGTCCATGGAGTAGGGATTAAGTCTGGAAGGTCAATAGACAGGCACAGGCGCCAGCGAGAATCTCTGGCGCCTGTGCTTGGCAGAGAAACGAAGGGGTCTGCCTCGGTGAGCTTTGGCGGCTGACGAGCCTCAGCAGCAGAACACTTCAATCCGTTATGCGCCGAGTGGGAGAGAAAGCAAAGGCGGAGACGCGTCCAGCGTGGCTCGTCACCCAACTGCAAGTGCGTAGTAGCACTGCGTACACGTCTGGAGAGGGGGAAGACAGACCTTGCACACTATCCTAATCACGCAGCGTTCTCATGTTGTGATGGGGAGCGGCTTACGCTGCCTATGGCAATCGATTGGCCTGCCTGTGGCGACGGCGAGCGCATGCTGGCGTATGTTGCAGAGTAGAGCGCTTGGGCCAGCACAGAGACCGCACATCTTGGGGCCCATGTGAGGACCTCACATGAATGCGGTTGCCAGCCTTGGCCACCCTGATTGGCTAATCATGCCAACTATCCCTCGTACTTAACATTTTATAGAGGGTATCGGCCATGAAAGTGTCGACTCGCACGGCCAGAGACAGGCGATCAAATGATGACACGTGTGATGTCATCAGCTTCGACGTCGAAGCAGCCATTCGAGAAGATCGCGCGAGGGGCGAATGGGGAGACCCCAACACAGAATGAGGCCCAAGTGTTCATCATGCTGGCGCGAACGCCAGGATGGTGTACAGTACCGGTACCGGTATCTAGTAGGATGCGCGTGTACGCGACATGTCCGACTGGAACACACCACCCACTCCTCCCGCCTCAATAGGTGCATATCGTAGGTGCAAGTTGCGACTGCTCGAGAAAACATTCGAGAACAAGCTTCGCTTCTCTTCAATGAACGCTCGGAGACGACCTCCTGCCTTCGGATTGTGATTGTGAGATTGTGAGTCTACTGCTGTACTCGCCGCTCAACAATAGTCATGTGCGTGACCTTCTAGAAGCCGCGGCGTTGAATGCCTCCTGTGCCGACAACAGTATTCCAGGATGGTAACGAGTGCAGCGCGCTTCGGCATGTAGACCATCGTCTTCAATCCGTACTACATTGACGTGTCGCAGATCAGGTCGGATCCGACGTGGTGGTGGTGCTGGTCATAAGGTGAGATGGGTTGAGCGTCAGCAAATGTTCTCGAAGGCCCACCACGCCACGTTTCCGTGCCTGCGCTCAGCCTGGCGGGCTTCACAAGCGGAGAGAGCGGAGAGAGAGCGAAGCGGCCACCCAGTCTCGACACACAGCCTACTACCACAGCGGAGAGCTCTCACCGCTTCTCGACTATTCACACGCACCCACATACCTGTGGGTCCTCGCCCCTTCTCCGCTGAATGGAAATGCAGCCATGTGAGCGAGCGAGCTGCCGCGTCCCATGGCAGTCAGATCCGACTGCAACTTCAATGCTGAGCTGAGGTGGCTAGTATGTACTGTATTTGTCCTCTAAAGTACGCTTTGTTTTTCTGATGGGGTCTCCAAACCGACACCCGTACCGGTTTGCCACCGCCAAGTTATTTTTCGCTTTGCTGTCTGTGTTCACTCCATCTAACCTCGTCGCTTCTGAAAAACCTCGTTTCCTCTCTTCCTCGCTCGGGCTTTTTTTTTTTCTTTTTTTTTGCGGTTTTTTATCTCCAAAAATACCCCACACGAGAAGCTCCAACTCTGCGACGAAGCCGCTTCCTCCTCTTCCGTGGCCGCCCACGCAGTGATCTCGTTCGTCCTCCAGAAGCCAGCGACCATGGAGCTCCCAGCGCCGCTCGTGTCCGGAACCATCACCTACATCGTGCTCACGCTGCTCGCCATGGGCGCCGGCGTCGGCATGGGCGTGACCGGCAAGATGACGCGCGACAACGCCTCGTACGTTGGCCTCCCAGATCTTGGAGGGAGACACGGCGCCCACTGACAAGAGTTTCTTCTTTCGCTGTGCGTGTGTGTGTGTGTATGGGATACAGCGTCTTCACCATGCTCGCGTTCATCACCGGCCTCTGCTTATGGATGTTCTGGTACGACGCCTTCGTGGCGGGGGGGGGTGGCGGCACCCGGACCGGAGGCCGAGAGCCTGACGCTATTGATGTTTTTTTTTGTATAGGGCGTGCTGCTGGCTGCACCAATGGCACCTGCTCATCGTTCCGACGTACCTGCACGAATAGAAGATGCCACGACGCGTGCGCTCGCGGCTGGGAGGGGATCGAGTCTCTTGCTCGTCTCTCCCCTCCCGACAGCACGATGGCGAGAAAATTCCAGTTCTGCAGGAAGGTGGACTCGTTGGAGCGGGCAGAGAGACGGCGACAACAACACGGAACACGACGCGGGGAATCTGCCTCATCCGAGTCTAATGTCTGGCTCCCACTTGCCTGTCTCTATTGGACTGCCCGCGATTCCTCTCTTGCCCTCAAAGCTTCTTTTCTCGCCTGTTTTCCATATTAATAATAATGATACGACCTCCTGAAGTGGTCGGTCTTCTCTCTCGCGGGGCGGACCCCCAAGCCGTGCGTGTATCGTCGTTTGGCTGTGTGTGTGTGTGTGTACTGCATGCGCTGGAGAAGACGCCTCTGGCTGGGCTCAGCCGTCTACTGGAAGTCGAACGAGTGCTGCTGGTTCTCGCCGGCGCCAAACGCGAAGTGGTCCGAGTCCACGTCGAAGCCCGGCTCGAGCCCGTAGTCCTCGTCGTCGTCGTCGCCGCCGTAGTACTCGCGGACGATCCGCAGCGCCTTCTCGTAGATCTCTGCAGGGACACACACATAATACGCGTCCGTCGTCAGTATCTCCCACCGCCCCCTCCACCTGGACGGCGGCCGCGCCGCACCTTCGCTGTCGTGGTACTGGAGCTCCTGGATCTTGTCGACGCCGTCGGCCTCCTCAATGTACACGGCCATCTTGTTGTTCTCGTTGATGCCGGCGTCCGCGTCGCCCGTGTGCAGGATCTTGATCAGTGCGTCGAGACACACGTTGATCACGGCGGCGTCTGGACAGACCAGCAGGTTCACGAGCGGCGGGATGCAGCCCTGCTGCACAACGTACTTGATCTGCTCGATCGAGCCGCCCGACATGGCGTTCGAGATGGCCCACGCCGCCTCCTTCTGGACGTCAAACTCGCTCGTGACCAACTGATGGATCAGCGGCGGGATGACGTTCGCGTCGATCACGTCCTGCACCTGCGACTGCGTGCCGGCCGTGATGTTGGACAGCGTCCAGCACGTCTCCTTGCGGATCAGCTTCTTCTGGTGCTTGAGCAGCGGCAGCAGGCGGGGCAGCACGCCCGCGTCGAGCGCCATTTGTGTCTGCAGCTCGTTGCCCGTGACGATATTGCCGATCGTGCGCAGCGCCGGCGTCTGGATCGACACGAGCGAGTGGCCCAGCAGGTTCACGATCTGGGTTACGACGCCGGCCTCGATCACGGCCTGGATCTTCTCGTTCGAGCCGTCCGACAAATATGACAGGGCCCAGCACGCATCCGTCATGACCTCCTCGTCGGGCGAGAGGATCAGGTACTGCAGCAGCTCGAGCGCGGGGCGCACGAGGTTGAACTCGGGCTGCGGCTTGCCGCGGCAGAGGTTGGACAGCGTCCACGTCGCGTTGCGCTGCACGCTGATCTTGCCCACGCTGCGCCGCAGCACGGCGAGCAGCGGCACCATCGCGCCCGAGTTAAGCACGTAATCGCGGCAAAACGGTGAGTCGCCCGAGATGTTGCCGAGCGCCCACACGGCCTGTTCGCACACGTCGTCGTTGGTCGAGAAGAGCAGTTCGCAGAACACGGGCACGGCGCCCGAGTTGATCACGACCTCGGTGTGCTGCGTCGTGCCCGACGCGATATTCGTGAGCGCCCACGCGGCCTCGAACTGGAGCTCGGGCTTGTCGTGGCGCCGCAGAAAGTTGACGAGCAGCGGCACGACGCCGAGGTTCACCACGTCCTGGATCGGCGGGTTGTGTTCTGCAAACACAGTACCGCGAGCTCAGCCATGGCGCCCCACCACCGATGGACACACACTGCTACGCACCTAGCGACAGCAACCGCCGCAGCGACGACACCGCCACGGTCTGCTCCGTGGCGTCCAGCGACTGGATCATGGCCGCGATCTTGGGCAGATCCTCCACCTACCCGTCCCCACACCACGCTCGTCAGTACAGACACACACAGACACACACACACACACACAGCCCTCCGCTTCTCCATTTGACCAGTACGCGGCACGCCGTACCGAGACCTTGGGCAACCCGTTGCCGTGGGCGTCCTGGCCCGCGGGGAACGCGCCGTCGTAGTCGAACGCGTCGTCGTCCTCGAGCCCGAACGCGTTCTCCTCCCTGGGCACGGCCATGCGGCGCCGCTGGTTGAGCCGGTCCTCGCGGATGTTCTTGCGGATCTGGATGGTCGTGTCCTCGCGGCGTCTGCGCGTGACGTCCGCATCGATGCCCTTCTTGTAGCTGCGCTGCCGCTCCTGCACGCGCGCCGCCATCGTTCACACAGCCGCTTCTTCGTCGGTGGTTCAAGTCAACACACACACACACACACATGACCCGATGGCTGCGCTGGGGGGGGTCGATTGCCTGTGATAGAGCATACGTACATACGTTTAGAGAGGGTGAGAACGATCCCCCGGTAAATAATTGGCGCGAAAACGATATTACTACTATATTGCGAGGCCGATCGGGAACGCACTGGCAAAGCTTCAGGGCATTCATTTCCAGCAGCTTTGGTGACGAGAACGACCTAGGCACGCGCGAAAAAAGCTGAGCGAGTGAAGAGCGAACCGATAGGGCGATCCGCTTGTGTCGGCGGTTGGCTTGAGAAAGAAGAGAGGCAGGCAGGTCGGGGATGCGCGATTTTTGAATTTGTTTGCCAATAAATTGGGCCTGTGTAACCGCGGTGTAACCC
>JAADVV010000748.1:0-12571 GCA_023335905.1 Pythium pyrilobum
CACGGCCACGCCTGCCACCACCACGGCCACGCCTGCCACCACCACGGCCACGCCGGCGAACACCACGGCGACCCCGACCCCGGCCAACTCGACCGACACGAACTCGTGCTAAGCGGTATCTCTCGACAGTCTCGGCGTGGAGGATGAACTTGCGCTCCACTGGATCCCTCCCTCGCCGAGTCGTGCTAGTTTTCTTTTCCCCCCACTTGTTTCTTTTTGACGTTCGATTCGTCGAACACCGCCAGGACGCCTATCAATCACAGCCCCCCTCGCAAATATATTTGACACTTTTTTGTCCTAAACGTTGAAAAGGCTAATGGCATTGGTACTGGGATGTCTATGCTGGCACTTTTAACACAACGGGCAGAAGGAGAAGATGGGCACAGTGGGCGGCCTCACGCGGTTTGTGTGCAATGCGAAGCTAGCGGACGATCGAGTGAACGCGCTACTACTACGTACTTGGATTCATTCCACGGACAAGAGCTCCGTACGCTCCTCAAAAGTCGGAGGTGCCGCCACGCGGGAGTCGACGACGCTCGATGCCCCGTGGGTATCGACGACGCTTGGACCGCTGAACACGCTCGCGACAAGAGACTTTGCGTTCACCCACACGCCTTGGATTGAAGCAGGCGCCTGTGTGAGCATGGTGTGGATGAGCTTGTTCTCGTAGCCGCTGGTCGGTGTGCGGTAGATCAGCGTCTGCGACACTTCCGAGCACGACGCGTTCGCCTCCTTCTCGGGAACCCCACGCTTGCCGATGGCCCACTGGTCGTAGTGGGAGTGGTGTGCGCAAGTCGCGACGAACGCCTCGTGGTCGCAATCCACGCTCGTCCAGCGCGGCGACTCCCTCGTGATAGCGACACACTTCCCGGGTGTGAGCTGGTTGGGCCGCTCCAGTGCCCACACCTGGCTCTCCATGCGCTTCGGCGTGATATTGTCCGGCGACGGGATGTTGACGCCGCACTCAATCATCGGCGGGATCGTCGTCTCGTTCAGCAGATGCGTGTTGCCGCCGACGTGGCCATCAGCGTTGAGGAACGCGTACTCGATCTCGCTAGTCTCGGGGCGGAAAATGGTCCTGTGCCGGTCAAGTGGCCCAATTTGGTCGTGGTCGAAGAGACACTCTGGGAAGGGCGAGAACGGCAGCGCAGGCTCGGTCCAGTTGCAGATATCCTCCTTGACGAAGAGCACGTCGTCAGCACGAGGCGAGTAGTTGGAGCCACTCATGAAGATGACGCGCTTGCCCGCTTCGAGAAGAGACTGGAAGCTGGGCCACCCGCGCGTGAGCACGAGATCCGTCGGCAGCAGAATCTCCTTGTTGCTGAAGTGGGATCTCAAGTACTTGAGCAGAGTCAGCACTTTCTTCCAGCGGAAGAGATTGTTCTCGTCGTCGAAGAACACCATGAGGAACTCGTCCTTGTTCTGCGGCGCGTGGAGCCACGCCGCGACTTCCTCGAGCGCCTCGTCCAGGCGGCGCTGCTCGCTCGCAGGGATGCTGCTCAGGCTCGGCTTGCACCCTATGGTCGCCGAGTCCCACTGGATGTCCGTGCCGAGCCACTTGGCGACGTAGTTGAATGCACTAATGAGTCCGTCTAGCAGTCCCGAGTGGAAACCGCCGCAGTGCGCGATGCGAAGGTCGTTGTCGAACCAGTGGACGTCGAGCTCGATGAACCGCACACCCATGTTCAACTGGTCCGTAAGCGTGAAGAGCTGGTCGTTTGTGTGCACGTGGAGCCCCTTCTTGACCCACGAGATGTACTTCAGATACATCTCAAACACGTGGTCTTCGATGCCGTAGCCCTGTTCCACACCCCGCTGCGTCAGCGACAACCCCACAAAAAAGACCCAATCACATTAGTGCACAGCGTGTACGCGTGTAACGTACGTCGGCCATGCTAATGGCGGAGTTGTGGCTGCCGGGCAAGTGCGCATTGCAAAAGTTGCGCTTGTACGCGAGCTTGCGCTGCAGACGCAGTGCCTTCTGGAGCCACTCGTCCACGACGACCGAGCCGCGCTCGCACACGATCGCGCAGACGTTGTGCTTGTCGCAGTGCTTGACCTTGTTGCACTGCACGTCGGCGGGGACCGTGTCCGGCACGGTGTCCCGCACTTGCTGCCAAAACGAATCTCGCGCTTCGGCGGTGAATAACTCGTCGTGGAACGCGAAGCTCGAGCCCGAAAGCGTCGCATTCAGTAGCTGGTGCACTGCCTGGTCGTCCAGCGTCGCATCCTGCTCGGCCTCGCCCTGGACGCGCGCGAGAAATACCGCGCAAATGGCGACCTTCCACGCTCGCATCTTCAACGACGGCGGTCGATCCGTGAATGGCTTTTTGTTCTTCCTCCGGTTTCGTTGGCGTTCGGGTATACGCGGTATACTGTCAAGAGACTCATCAAGTCCGGATAATGATGTCCCACATGAGTTGTCGCATCCGGATACCTGGATAGGTCAGTATACTGTAGTATACACAGAAGCGTGGTTGAAGCAGACAGCAGAGTTTTCGTTTTCACACCCTATATTGGTTTTACCATGCATTTCAGCCACCTACTTGTGGGATCGCACAACGTCAATCTTGGTTGTCACGAAGCCCATGGCCGCCACCGAGACCGAGACCATCGCGACGCGCGTCGCGATGAACGGGCCCGTGACGCGCAGGAAGTCGCGGAAGCCCCAGTGCTCAACCTTGGCGGGGACTTCGTACGTGAGCAGGTGGGCGAATTGCTGGTTGAGTATCCGGTTCTGCGCGCTGTAGGCGCCGATCGCCGTGACGGCGCCGAGCGAATTGCTCAAGAACGTCTTGGGCGGCGCCTCCTTGGCAGTGGACGGCAGCGCGAGCAGCTTGCCGCCCTGGTACATCGCGTAGCTGGAGACGCCACCGACGGCCACGCCGCCAGCGATGATCACGGGGAGCACCATCGGTGGAGACTGTGTTGTGCGCGCTGCTGAGATCAATGCGAAATGGCGATGAAGCGGCCAAGTCGGCGGTCAGTGTTTTCCTGAGACAACCTGTAATGACCGTCAACGGCGAATTGAGGAGTCCAGGTTGACGTCACCATTCAAACGTTAACCTGATATTATCGACTGACCAGCTGTGAGATACGAACGTCATAACGGATACGTGATAGAGTTTGAAAGCGCTGGTGGGGACGAAAGGGCGTGGAAGCTGGAAAGCTCCTTTCGCACAGGCTCACTTTTGGATTCACCTCTCTCTACCTCGCCGAGGAGTAAAATGATGCACTGCTTTCCGAATGATTACAACGTAGCAAAAAGAAAATGTCCGAGTTCTCTCTCATGAGGGATCGCTGAGGACTTCACCTGCTATCAATCGCTAGACAGTATATGATGGAAAGTGTACGAAAGGCAACTGTAGTGTCGTGCCGCAACAGTGCATGAATACTACCTACTACTACTAGTACGTACTAGTAATACTAGAACTCGTAGTACTAGTAGTATTTTAGTAATAGATACATGGAAACCGTCTTGCTGCAGTACGCATCCTGTAGCCGTCGAATCTTCCGCCATCGCCTCGATGGAGATGCGATGGAGATGATAATGGGTCTATCTCATTGTTCACGAAACCTCAAGTGGCGGTCTCGAATTGTGCAGAGCCGTCGCTGTTGACGACCTTCGGGGTCGATGCAGTCTCGCTGCTGCACGGTGGTGGTCGCCAATAAATAAACGAGCTGTTCATCCACCAGGAGGCTGGTTCGCCGCGAGCTTCGCGACCTGGGAGCACCTCGCCAGCACCAAGCTGTTGGCGATCTCTCCCCCACCTGAGTGCCTAACAGTGACCCTGGGGCACCAATCGCCAATCAGTGATTGGCTCCACCCGCCAGTCAAATCGCGTGGAGCTCGAAACGACAGCGCCGCCGACGAGACAATATCAATTGGGAACGCACAGCGATGACGGCGCCCGCGACGACGATGAACGCGAAGGAGCGGCGCAAGGCGCTGCCCCAGCAGCAGACGAAGACGCCGCCGCAGGACGGCGGTGCTGCCGCGGTGGTTACCGCGCCGGCGGAGAAGGCCACGGCCAAGAAGATCAAGACGGAGGCCACGGAGACGACGGAGCTCAACGCGAAGGAGCGCCGCAAGCTGCAGCGCCAGCAGCAGCGCGAGCAGGGATCCGCGGCGGCGACGAGCGACGGAAAGTTCAAGGCCGAGAAGGAGGAGGAGGTCAAGACCGAGGCCGCTGCCGCCGTGGCGGGCGAGCGACTGAACGCCAAGCAGCGCCGCCTGCTGCAGCGCAAGGCGACGCGCGGTGACGAGCCAGAGACGAAGCCGGCGGCGACGGACGCGCAGCAGATCGGCAAGAAGCGCAAGCGTAAGGCGAAGACACCGGAAGAGGGAGAGGACGGTGAGGCCAAGAAGAAGCGCATCCACCTGACGCTGTTTGTCGGCCAGCTGCCGTTCAAGTGCACGGAGGCGATGGTGCGCAAGCACTTTGCCGAGGCCGGCGACATCACGCTGCGCATGCTGACGGACAAGAAGACCAAGAAGTTCAAGGGCACGGCGTTCATCGAGGTCAAGGACAGCAAGGCCTTGGGCGCGGCGCTGTCGCGCCACCACACGCTGCTCAACGGACGCCGCATCAACGTCGAGCTCACGGCGAGCGGCGGCGGCAACAACTCGGAGCAGCGTCGTGGCAAGATTGATAGTCTGCGCAAGAAGCAGAGCGAGAAGCAGCTCGAGAAGACGCGCGCGCTCATTCAGAAGCACATCGACGCGCCCGACTCCAAGCTCAAGGCCGACGACGTCGACGAGCGCATGATCGACTACCTGTCCTGGTTCGACTACACGACCGCGAAGAAGGCGCTCGAGGAGTACAACAAGAGTGTGAGCGAGCGCGTGAACAACACCAAGGCGTTCTTCATGGGCATCCTCAAGCGGTTCCGCGAGACGGACGGCGTCGAGTAAGCCCGATGGCGTGGACTTGCGACGCCATCTTTGAAAACTAATACTGCATGTGCAAATTCATTGTCCTTTTCTCTTCACTTCTCGTCGAGCCCGAGCTTCTCGCACAGCAGCGTGAGCTTCTTCTCGGCGGCCTCTCGCTTCCGCGCCTCTTCCAGCAGAGCGCTGCGCATCGCGTGGATCTCTTCCTGCGTGTGCTCGTTCATCTGCCGTGACTGGCTCGCCAAAATCTCCTCAATGTCCTCAATGCGAAGTGACCGCAGTGAAGAGCTCGTCGACAACGACGACGAGCTCTTCTGGCTGCCAGACGTGGACGTCGACCGCACAGATCGGGCTGCATGGAAGGCGGTCAGTTCCAACTCCAAGCGCTTCTACACTCGTAACACCGTGCGTGACGCACCTCGGCTCACGATGGATCTCGTGTCATCCACACCACCGCCATTGCTCGAGCTCTGGAGCGACCTCGGCTCCAGCACCGCGACGTCGTCGTGGCGCGGCGTGACGTCCGGGATGAGCGTCCCCGTGATGCCCATTTTCATGCGCACGTGGCGCAGCTTGAGCGCCGGGTCCCTCGGCAGCTCGCCCGTGTTGACTTTGGTTTGCTTGGTCTCTTTCGCGACATGGTAACGCCAGAGCAGGTCCTGGCGCAGGCCACCACATCAGTTGAGCAGCAGTCAGCACCACCAGTCGGGGACGACGGTTTGCCCCTCCACCGACCTTGTTCCACGCCGTGTCGTTCTTGGCGCCCTTGTAGAATTTTTCCTCCTTGTTGGGCGACCCCCACGACATGTTCTGTCAACGATACCGCCTGCGTTGGGTCTCTCCAGCCAAGTGGGGCGATGTGCTGTGAGTCGGCCCTTTACACAGCGTGAGCAGATCCTCTCGTAGAGAGAAAAGTCACGGGGGCGGTGACTTGGCTCTCCATTTGGCGACGACCGTCCTGAGCAAAAGGGATCTTTCCCATCGCAGAATCGCTATTATTGACTCGCCCCTCGAATGGCTTCACATCAGCATCGTGCGCAGCTCCAAATGGCTTCACTTCTCCGCCGTGTCCGCGTTGATCAACGTGATGTGATTGGGCATTAGTGTCGTGGACCAAGGCCTCATTCTTATTCCTGAGATGTGTGTGTCATCGCCTCCATACCGACTGTGGAGATCTCTTGATTCCTTCGTATAACAGACACAGAGATCGCCCACGAAGAGCCCTCGACGGACGGAGGAACCTTAAAATGCACACACAGACAATTGAAAGGCGAGGCACCCCGAGCGAAGCGGAACTGAATTTTGCTGCATTACTAATATCACCCCAGGATCAGCTCACAAGCGCACACTCCTCTCAGAGAAGAAGCAAATCGATGGTGATTGACTGGACACGATCTGTCGTTCGGCGGCGGCGGCAACGCTTAGAAGCGGAGCTTCTTGAAGAAGAAGCTCACGCCGGCGGCCTTCTTCTCCGACTTGATCGTCGCCTGGTTCAGGTAACGCTCCTCGAACACCTTCTTGATGGTCTTGCGCGACTCGACGCGCGACTCCGGGTTCGCGAGCACCTCGTCGTCGAGGACCTTCTTGAGGTCAATGTCGACAACGTAACGCGTCGGCATGATGTGGTTGAAGTTGACGACCTTGATGAACGGCTTAACCTTGGACTTCTTGACGAGCTTCTTCTTGCTCATGGCACGCGTCACCTTGCGCGGGTAACGGTCAATGCCGGCGACGATGGCGTGGCCGAACTTGCGGTCACCGTGGCCCTCATCGTGGGTCTTGACAACGACGGCCTTGCGGCCGGCGAAGCGTCCGTTCAGCAGAACAACGACCTTTCCGTTCTTGACACTAAAGAAGAAAAAGCCAAGCGACACAAAGTCAGTCGATCGGCATCCCATGGGTTGTGTCTCGTTTCACGCAGAGGACGGAGAGGGGGCACAGGATATCACGGGCAGCAATCAAGCGTAGTGATCTGTGTAGCGCGTTGCTCGCGGGAGAGATTGGCGCCGACCGTTCTGTTGACGCGGTAGCTGTACTCGCATCTTTATGGAAGGCGTCGACAAAAATGGAGATCTCGTATTTCTCCATCAGCGTTGCCGCTATCGCACTGGACCGTCGGCGGAGCTGCACGCAGCATCCAAGATGCGCCGGTTGCGTGCAGAGGCAACCCACTGCTCATCGGTCGACAGCGTCCATCCACTCTTTCTCGAGGCAACTGCACACGGCTCGCGCCCATCCGACGCCCATATCTGCTCCGCCACCGGCTCGTTTTCCGCGCGACCGCCACGCTTTCGCAGCGCATCCGCCGGCGCACGCGACACACCTGATCACTCCGCTTTCTCTGCTCTCCCATGGTCGCCCATTCTCTTCCCTCTCCGCGGCCTCCATCCATGCCGTCACTTACATGCCCATTGTGTCGATATGCTATTTCGCAGGAGCAGTTCCGTACTGTGTGCGGGTGCCCCAGACACTCGCGCGGGCGAAGAGCTCCGCCGTCAGAGCCAACCACTGGCCAACACACTGGCTGGCGAACTCCGGACCGAGGCGCGGTTCACCCCAAAGGGAACTGAACCGGTTCACCACCCCTAGTGAACCGTGGCATCACCCTACCCCTGATATAAACATTCACGCAACCGTCAAGCAACATCACCTTTATCCACCTCGTGTCAGTGACTTTTCAGGAGATTTTGGGAAAACTGGATTGGGAAGTTACGTTTGAGGGTGGGTTCATTCCTCCTCAATACAAGTACCGATATGGAACTCGATGGTGATGTGAGCAAGCAGGTCGGGCATGGCGGACGCGAGTGACGCGTCTCATTTGAGAGGCGGGGAGCAACAAGGAAAACAAATACACGTCTCTCTCTCTCTCTATTGAATGTCCGGGCGCAGCAGAAAGCGTCCTCCTTAGTCTCGGCCGCCGCCACGGCCGCCGCCACGGCCGCCGCCACGGCCGCCGCCACGGCCGCCGCCGCGGCCTCCGCCCGACTCCTGGAAGATGCGGCGCGCCTGCTCCTTGCCCTCGGCGCGGAACTTGGCCTTCTTGGCGTCGCGGTGGACGTCGGCAAAGACCGCCTCCTCGCGCTGCTTGCGCTTCTGGTGCTCCTCGTGGCGCTTGGCGCTGCTCTCCTTACGCGTCTGCTGGCGGTCGCGGCGCACCGTGTTGACGGCCTGCATGAACGCGTACTTTTTCTTCTCCTCGGGTTCGAGCACGACCGCGCGCTTGGCCTGGTAGCTCTCGCCATTGGTCGACTTCTTCTTGTCGACCTTTGGTTTGTTGGCGAACGGCAGCGCCGCCTGGAGCTTCTTGGGCACCTTGAGCGAGCCAAACTTGCGCTCCTTGCGCACGATCGGCTTGTAGAGCGAGTCCGGGTTCACGGGCACGGCCAGCTTCTGCTCCTTGCGTAGCTCGTACGTGGTCTTCATGAGCGGCAGCGCGCCTCCCTGCTTCTTGCTCTTGCTCTTGCCGCCGCTCGCGAGCAGCGACGTGACCGGGTTGTAGAACGTCTTGGGCTCCACGGGCACCCACGTGCGGCAAAACACAATGTCGCTCTTGAGGATCTTGTCCTCAAAGGTCGCGCGGAAGTCGCCCTTCTCGCCGCGCATCGCCTTCTTGATGCGGCCGCGGATGCCGCTGACCGTGCGGATGCTCGCGCCTTCAAACTTGGCCACTTCGAGCTCCGTGTTGAACATGCCCTTGATGAACGCCGTGTTCTTGTGGATCTTGGCCGGCGTACCGATGAGCTTGAGCTTCTTCACGACGCTAAACTTGTGGTCAAGCTCGAGCACGACGCCCGTGGCGCTCACGCGGAAGCCCTCGGCGTTGTTCGACAGCGTCTGGAACGCCAGCACGCCCGTGTTGGGCGGACACATTGGCCCGTAGATCGTCGCGAAGCAGTGCATGTGCTCCGGTGTGTACTTGAGATACCGCTGGCGGTCGTTGCGGTCCTCGAGCGAGTAGATCGGCAGACTCTGGAAGCGGCGCCAGCCGATCGAGAACACCAGCGGGTCATTCGCCTTGAGGATCTTGCGGTGCCAACGGTGCTTCTTGAAGCGCATGCGCACGAGCCCGAGGTTCTGCTCCACGTTGGGCAGCCCGCCGAGAATGATGGGGCTCTTCGGGTCGTAGTACTTGACAAACTCGGCCGGAACGCCCGAGATCTCGATGCGCACGTACAGTCCGTTGCGGAAGCCCTCGAGCTGGAGGCGCATATCCTCGCCCTCCTGCCCAAACTCCGCGGCGTTGCGCTGTGCCTGCTCTTCACGGAGCTTCTTGGCCTCCTGCATGAGCTCGGTCATCTCCTCATCCTCGTCGTCGTCGCGCTTCTTTCTCTGGCCAGCGACTTCGATGCCGTCGTCCTCTTCGTCGTCGTCGCGGTTCTTCTTGGCCGACTTTTCGGCGCGCAGACGCTCGCGGATCTGCTCGTCCGACTCCTCTTCCGGTGCATCCTTCTCTTCTTCTTCCCCATCGTCGTCCGAGTCGCCGTCGGCGCCGTGCTTTTCGCCCGACTCGAGATCCTCAAAGTCGCCGTCCATTTCCTCGTCGTTCAGCGGGTCGGCGTTCACGCCGTCCATGGCGTCGTCCTCGTCCTCGTCGTTGCCGTCTCCCTTGGCCTTCGTGCGCTTCCACGAGCCAGTGACAAAGCGGTCGCGGATGCTCTCGAGCATCTCCGTTTGGCTCCACTCGTTCACCTCGTCGAGTCCGATCTGGAGCTTGGAGCAGTCCAGGGCATTCCAGACGTTACCGTCCTTGCCGACCTCGGCCGTCGCGGCCGCGCCACGCTTCTTGAGCTTGAAAAAGTCATCGTCGTCGCCCTCGTCGTCGCTGCCGCTCTTGCCGCCGCGCTGCTTGCGCTCCTCGTTGTCCAGATCGACCTCGGTCATGTGCAGCTTCTCGCGCTCGCCGTAGACCAGCTCCATGAGGTTCACGTCGCCCTTCTCGCGCTCCAGAAAGTTCATCGCCGCACGCGACGCGAGGTTCTCCTTCCACCGCAAGTTCGACGTCTCCGCGTTCACCTCGTGCGCACCGTCGTCCTCGTCGTCATCGTCTTCCTCTTCGTCGTCGTCCTCATCGTCGTAGTCCGACTCCGAGTCCGAGCCAGGAAGACGGTCCTCTGTCTCACCGGCTTCGTCGTCGAACACGGCGCGGCGTCGCATGCGGCCCGAGCTGTCGCGCACGATACGCTCCTGCGGCTTGCCCACGTTGGCCTCGCCATCGCTCTCGTCGTCGTCGTCGTCGTCGTCGTCGTCATCATCCTCCTCGTCATCCTCCTCGTCCTCATCGCTGTCCACCTCGTCGGCACGCACGGCCGCCGTGTTCTTGAACAGCGAGAGGCTCGCTCCGCGCAGTCGGTCGTCGAGACCAATGTCCATTTGCTGCAGGTTCTGCACCATCTCGACGCCTTCACCGCCCGAGCTCGGGCGCATCGTCGACTCGCCGTCCTTCTCGTCGCCGGGCATGATGACCTCGCTCTCGGGCTTGGTGTAGTTGAGCTGGCTGAGCGTGATGTACATCGCGTCCTTGTCGTACATGATGTTGCCGACGTCCGACATGGGCGCGTAGAGCAAGATGTCTTTCTGTGTGAGGTGCTTCTTTTTGCCTTCGCCGTTTTTCGAGTTCGGGATCGGACACGGGTCGGGCATGGACGTGATGTTGTCCATGAAGAAGTCGCCGGCGCCGGCGATGTGCATCTTCATGCCGGGCTTCAGGTGCGTGCCGCGCAGGTACCCGTAGAGCGTGACCTTGCGGTCCACGAGCGGGTTGCGCTGGATCTCGTCCGGGTGCGTGACGTCCTCGAACCGGTCCGCGAGCATGTACGGGTGCGCGTTGCGCCACGTGAGCGGCCGGAACTTGAGCCGCTGGATGTACAGCGACAAGTTCTGGATCTCGCCCTTGGGGTATTTGTTCGCGGCGATGCCCGAAAAGTAAAAGAGCTTGGCGCCCTGGTAGATCTCGGTCCAGAAACGCGCCTTGAGCCGCTTCTTGGTCTTGCGCAGCGACTTGTTCTTCTTGAACGTGTCGAGATGCGTGAGAATGCCCATGACCTTGGGGAAGCCCACGACCTGGAGGATGTTGAGGAACTCGAACGTCTCCATTTCAAAGCCAAAGCTTGCGTCGATGAGCAGCAGCACGAGATCGGCGATCTTGGCGAGGTCGATCATGGCGTTGAGGTCGTTCGGGCACTCGAAGAACGTGATGCGGCGGTCCTTGCTGCTCACGACCGTCACGGGGCCGTTCACCTCGACCATGTTGTGGCGTGTGTACCGCTTCACCAGCGACTAAAATATGGCAATCAAACGATAGAAAACGAGTCAGTCCACAGTCCCCGTAGAGAGACAAGGAGTACACAATACACTCATAACCGTACGCGGATGAGCGTTGACTTGCCACTGCCGGGCGGGCCCATGACGACGATCGAGATGGGCGGCGGCAGTTCCTCGGCGCGGCTGACCTGCGGCACATACTCCTTGCGGTGCGCGCGGTCAAGGTTGCGCTGGATGGTCTTGCGCGCCTTGCCGGCCTTGGAGACGCCGAACGCCTTGGGGTTCTTGCGCTGCTCGGCGAGCGACGGCTGGTCCTTCTTCTGCTTCTCAAACTCCTTCTTCTTCTGCTTGTTCACCTTGGCACCGCTCTTGGACTTGCGGTGCGTCTTGGACGACTTGCCCAGCAGTCCCGCGTCCATCGCGGCCTACGGATGACGACGGCTCGACCGATAGACCCCTCCTCTCTCCTGTGTCCTGTGCGCGGAGATACACAGAGACAGCGAGATTGGGAGCTGCTCGTCAATGACGTCCTTTCAATCTTGCGCTCTGCCCTTTGGTTGGCTGCCAAGCACATGGAGAGCGGTTCGTATCGGCCAGCATCGATAGGAACCACGATGTCAGTTCCTAACCCAATGTGGTTCAAATTTGTGGGTGTCCCACAAGGATGTCCCAGATGTCGCTGTGGCACGATTGAAGAGCTTAGATGACCTCTCTGCATCGCCACAACCGACGGAAGGACGCGGCATCGACGAGCAAATGGGGACCCCCGAGCGCGTTCGACTGGCCGTTCTGGAGCCCACGGGCGAGGTCTTCGTGAATGGACTCGCGTCCAGCTATGAAGAGGAATTCCCGAACTACACGGACAGCTTGGTCGCGTCGTATATGACGCCCGAGGAGTTCCAGAAGGCCGTCGCGAAGATCAACGACGCGCTGCAGGACCACTGGCCGTGTCTGCCCTGCACGTCATTCGCGTACGGCTGCTGCGTGTGCACGCTCGGGCTGTCGTTCTACTGCGCGACGACGCAAGTGCGCGAAGCCGAGGAACGCGTCAAGCTCCAGATCCGGCGAATCAACGAGCAGGAGAACTTCAAGTCGCGCCAGATCGAGTGGCGGCTCGTGCGCGCGTGGTACAAACGGTCGTCGTACATCGAGATCTCGGTCGCATCCGACGCGCCGCAGCCCGTGCTGCCGACACGTACTGGCGCAGCGGCAGGTCAGCCCGCTGCGGGCGCGCAGAGTGCGCCGGCGACCGAGGTCATGGACAGCCGCGCGGCCGTGTGACCGGCTTACCTCTCGTTGTTATTTGCAACATGTATCATACTATCCACAGACGTCTACTCACGGTCTAAGCTTTCTAGCATGGTACACGCTTCGTCGATAGGGTGGCAAGAAGGGGGGCGAGGGGGGGGGGGGGGG
>JAADVV010000749.1:0-12569 GCA_023335905.1 Pythium pyrilobum
CCCCCCCCCCCCAAACCAAAAGCTTGGCGGCAAGTCGATTTGTCTGTATCGAGCTTCGACACCGCCACAAATGCCAAGTGGTTTTGATCCCTCCTTATCGTAGGCAGCTATTATACAGTACTGAACGTACAGCGCCGACCAAGCGCTGTCATTGAAAGTGTGGGTATTTTGACATCCGAAAACTGGGCTTTGTGTACTTTCGCATGTACAAATGCCTTGCTGTCGATGCTGCCTGCAGGACCCCTCTGCAGCAGATAGGTCCAACGCTTCCAGTACTGTAGTATCACGTACTGTATCTCAGGATTTGCAAAGTGGACACAAAGGCAACCAACTTACGGGCAGGCACGAGACACAACACGAAGGTGTTCCCTTCGCTTTATTGGATTGGGACCAGTGCTTCTCTTATCGTTTGACATGGGAAACCCGCACCACCTCACCCAATTCCGACTCTCGCGATGTGGTCCACGATTTGTGGCACATTTACCGACCCCTTGTCACCCTCCGCGTGGGCGGTCGCTCGAAACAAGCTCCTATTATATCTTCGAAGCTGTCGATGTTCCTGTCGTCCTGATCTCTGTGGCGAATCGCCACTCAGCTCTTCCGAGCACCATCTTTCTCCTCTATCGTCTCCGCTCATCCTCGCCTTCTCCAAGCCCGCGTCTTCACGATCCACATCCGACTCGCAGACCCCACCAGCTACCTATCACGTATTCCAGTTTCCCACCCGAAAGTGTATGGTTTGCGGACCCGCGCTCGTGCGTTGTATGTGGCTCCACCTGGATACCAAGCTTGATCGTCGCGGTGACGACACGCTCGGTCGCGCTGCCCGCTTCCTCTCGCTATCAGCGCCATGGACTGGATACTGTCTACTGGTACAGGTGACGCGCTCGCTGGTATTCGGTAGTTAGGTCTTGAAGCGGCCGAACGCGTGAGCGATCTCGCGCAGTTGGTGGGTGCTGAGCGCCTCCTCCTTCTCCTCTTCTTCTCTGCCTGCGCGGATACGGAACCAATCCGCGTCTAGGAGCTGGTTGTTTGCTTTCTCCGGCGGCGGTGGCCGCTTGTTCAAGGTGTCAGCGTTCTCGCTTGGATTTGCCATCCGAACCACACGCTGGGAGCCCTTGGCTCTCCCCGTCTGTGAAACGCAAACAATGATTTGTTCAATCCGTGCAACTAGAGTCATACAATTGCGTGTTTCCACCAGTTCAGTGATGCAGCTCCATACCTTTTTCCCTGTGGCTCTGCTTCTGCAGTCGTCATCGCCTTGGATTCCGAGCATCACCGCAGCGAGATACTCCTCCACGAGCGTCGGGAACACCAGCAGCATCTGGAGAACATCCCCACTGCCCAGAGCCTCGTCGTAGATGGACGGCAGCGAGGCCTTCACCTTGATGGGGTGCGTCTCCACGGTGCACTCGCTCATGAGCCGCTGCTTGTTGGCCGCGACGAACTGGATGTACTGGGAGAACAGAGTCGCGAACCGCGAAGAGACGGCCTCGTCGCGAATCTCGAGCGTCTCCACGAGCTGGTCTTGCTCCGCTTTCTCGAGCTCGAGATGCTCCAGCTCGACGGTGAGCTGCTGGTTCCATGCGTTCTGCTGCTCCGCCAGAGACGCCGCGCCTTCGAGCTCACACTCGAGCTCTCGAAGCACGGTCTCTTGGTCCCTATACTCGCGCAGCTTGTGCTCCAACTGCCGGATCTCATCTTCACGGCCCTGTAGCTGCACCGTTACATGTGTCTCCTGCTCCATCAGCTCACTGTTTTGCTCCAAGGAAGCGTGAAGACGCTCCTGCAACGTCTTGAGCAAGTTCTCTTGCTCAAAGATCTGCTTCGCCAGCGTCTCTCGCAGGTGCACGTGCGCGTGGGCCTCGAGGGCCTCTTCTCTCACGGCTGACAACTCGAGCTCCCGCTTCTCTGCTTCTAGTCGAGTCTAGCAAGCCCACACAGTGTCTGTTAGTATGCTCAATCAGAGTAAGGACTAGCATGTGTCAGCCCATGTACTGGTAACGTACCTGGATTAGCTCCGTCTTGGTCTGGAGATGTAGGGCTTGTAACTCTAGGAGCGCGGATTGTGTTGCCGCCAACGACTCCTCTACTATCAGCTGGCTCTGCTGTAATCGGTCGCATTCGTCACGGCACCCACTCAGCGACTGCTCACTACACGACAGAGAGATCGAGGTTTCTTCTAGCAGGCCTACCAACCATGGTGTCGGCGGCGGCGAGGGAGACGATTTGAGCAGCTCCTGGATGGCTCGAAGCCGAGTCTCAAGTGGCGCTGCTTCACCGGTGGCATCGGAAGAAGTGGGAGTGGCTGCCGCCAGAATCCTCATGTTGAGTGCTTCCGTTTCTCGCATCTTTTCTACGAGCAACGTGTGCTCGGCTAGCTCACGCTGCCTCTGGTCGAGCTCACGTTGTAGCTGCTCAGCATTGTCGCGCAACACCTCGTTTTCACCGCGTATCGATTGGTTCGATTCTCGCTCCGCCTCCAGCGCCTTGATCTGCCGCTCATTGGCATCTTCTTTTGCGACAAATGTGTCGATCGACTGCAGCAGCCCGTCCTGCAAGGCCTTGAGCTCCTCTACTTGGCGAGTCGCAGTGTCCAAATCGGCTCGTAGGCGATGAGCCTGGGCTCGCTCGGCCTCGAGTTTCGACTTCAGCTCCTCGATCTCCATCGCCATCGTCGACTCTTTCTTCACCCAGCTCTCGCTGCGCGTAGTCTCCCACTGCCGAAGCTCCTGAGTGCGGCTCCGCAAATCGTCCTCGAGGCTTACGACTCGCTGTGCGTGCACTTCATGGGTCGCGCGTTCTTGGCGAAAGCGCATGTGCTCAGTATGCGCGAGTCGTTGCACATCCTCGACCTGTCGTTGCAGCGTCGTCTCCCGCAGCTTCCCTGCGGCGCACTCCTGCTCCCAACGCGAAATCTCACGCTGCAGTGCATCGTCATCCTCGAGCTTCGCGGTCTTGCATCGGAGGATCTCACTCTTCGTGGTGTTCACTGCCTCTTGTAAGGCGCCGATGTCCTGTTCTTGCTGGTAGATCGTATGCCGAAGCTCGGCGAGCACCACGAGCAGCTCTTCGTGGCCTGTGATGTGCAGCTCCGACGCCTTCAAGTGGACAGCCTCCTCCAACACACGGATGTATAGCGTTTGTTCGCGCTGCACTTCCGATGCCCCCACGTTCGTCTTCGCCCCCGGGCTTGATTGGAGCTGCTCCATCAGTTGACGGTGGCACTGCCGCAGATCGATAAGTGAGCTTTCCAGTCGAGCCATCGCAGCACCTGCATCAACTGCCTGGTATGGTCGATCATTCGGTGGTATGGCATTGCCAGCTTTGCTCACTCCTTTAGCAGTCACGGGCGTATTCAATCGATGCGAAGACGAAGCCGCCACGGTCGGTTTGGCCTTGGATGTAGTGCCGCTCGCTAGCTTCGACGATGTTACAGACTGGGAGACCGCGTGTCGCTGCTTGTCTCGCCGCATCTCGAGCTGCAGCGAGAGCTGCTTGACGTCTCCACGGAGCCGCTCGAGATCTTCATCTTTCCTCTCCATCTGCTCATATACTGTGGTGAGCTCGGCCGCTTGCTGCCGCAGTTTCTTTGCGAGCGCATCTACAGGGTTTACCGAGAGTTCGATCGGCGCCGGCGACACTGGGCGCCTCGCTGACGCTAGAGACTCGTTCTTCGTTTTCGATGACGGGGAGACCGGTCGCTTCACTGCCTTGGAGAGCAATTCATTCGGGCGCGTCGGCATGAGGATCGTGGTCGAAGCCGTTCCCTTTGAGGTGGATCGCACTGGCGGCCTCGGAACCGGCGTGGGCACTGGGGGGCGCTTGCGCGTGGGTGAGCGGAGGAGGCTCTGCGTCGACGCAGGAGGCGGCGCCGGCGCTGTCGCTCCACGAATGGAAGATGGCGAGTCGAGCGATTGCAAGTGGTCGCTGAACGAACCACGTGAGAACTGGATACCAGGAGGCGCCGCGTCGCCCGGCGACTCGAGGGCGCTGAAGCCGATACCTCCGCCACGCGCAGCCAGGTTGTCACCCGTCGCATGGTCGCTTCCACGGCGGGACGCCGCGCTGCCGTGGCGTGTCGCGCGTTGCATCTGTGGTCTGCTTCTTTTGCTGTGCTTCCTCGAAAGCGACCTTTCGATGCTTACGAACCCATTCGCACCTAAGTGCGGGGCAGGAAAGTGGCACAAAAACGCGGGTTGCCTTTACTGGCTTCCTGTCAATGCGAAAACGCCCATCAGTTCGCGCTCAATCATTCTCATCAAAGTCTTCACTGTACTCGACGCCTGCCGCTTGTGGATGCCGCACGCGTGCCATCGAGTCCGTATCAATCTGGGCGACTGACGTCACGAGTGGCGACAGGTCACCGAGCGAGTACTGATCGTCCACATCGTCGTCTCCTGCGTTTTCGTCTGCTTCATTGAACTCGCCAGATTCGTACCCAGCATCATCGTGGTCATCGTCGGACGCGTAGGCATCACCATACCCAGTCTCACGGTCGATGTCTGGTGTCTCTTTACTCACTGACGTTGGCGGAACCAATGCGCCTACGCAGGCAGCAAACTCACGTTTGTTCCAGAATCCATCGCCGTCGGTGTCGAACTGGTCCACCAGCGTCGCCGCTTCTTGGTCATTGAGCACGACGCGGAAGCCCTGGAAGCCCTGCTGCACCTCCCGTCGAGCGATCAGACCATTCCCATCGCAGTCAAAGCGCCGATACAAAGTGTCCACAAATGTGTCGCGCGACAGATTCTTCAGCTTGGCCGTTTGTCGCTCGGCTCCCCAAACGCGTGCGATCAACGCCGTCAGTTCTTCAATATCTCGCGTTGGGAACTGCCATTTGACCAGCTCTTTCTCTGTGATCCACCCACTGGCGTCGGCGTCGAGAACCAGTAGCGCCTCATCGAGATCTCTGGACGCGATGAATACAAACTTGGCTCGCATCGCATTCTTGAACTCGCGCGTGCGCACTTTTGCCGCCACGCCGTTCTTCTCCACTGGAATCGCGCCACCAATGGACCGGAACCATGGCAGCAGCGCCGCTTCGTCTCGAAACGCGTCGTGCATCTGCCGTCGAATCCCTTCCACGGCCGCATACCGCTCACTGCGACTGCATTCGACTCCGCCTTTGGCGACCGTGGCGCCATCATCATCAAGGATGAATCCTGACCATTCCTCGAGCGTGACCACTCCGTTTCCGTTCAGATCGATCAGCTTCACAGCCTGCGCTGCAAGTCGCGGCGGATCTGTGAGCTTTTCCATCTCGTCGTACGGCGCAAAGGCCTGCAGTTCGGACAGTTCCAAACCAGCCAGGAACGTTTCGAGCTCGCTCGCGTTGATCTTCTTGCTCTCGTTCAGGTCGACACGTCGAAACAGCGAGTGCACGTGGTCGAGCTGCTGCTGTCGGGCCATCGAGCCGTGGCCAACACCCGCGATTTCTCTCAAGCCGTCTCGGATGATCTTGGCCAAGTCGAGGTTTGTAGGTTGAGAAGAAGCTTGGCTTTTGTTGGCATCCCGAGAAGGCGGAGCATCGTTCGCGCGGAGTCGCAGCCACACGAGCAGTTCGTTGAACGAGATCGTGTTATCGCCGTCTTGATCGAGCCGCAGCACAAGGCGGCTCAGTTGAGCAGGCGTGAACCCGAGTCTGAGAGACGCCAGCACTCGCGCGAAGTCCTTGCGAGGACACGTCAATTGGAACTTCGATCGGTACGCTTCTTTGAAAACGAGCCGGACTGCGTCTTCGATAGACTCTGTGCGCTTACGAGCCAGCTTGATCCTCCCAAGAATGGCATCCCGAAGCCTGTACCCAAGGATGCCGAGCTCCTCCTCTGCAGGCGCACCTGACGACGACGACGGCTGCATGCCGGCGAGAGCAAACGAGATGAACTCGGAGATACTGACGGTCTCACTGGCGGCATCAGCGACGAAGCACTCGCGCAGAATTGCCAAGTTGTCAGGCGTCACGCGGAACTGAATCGCGGCCATGCATTCGACCAGCTCCTTCAGATCCAATTCACCGTTGCCATCGGCGTCAAACTCTTCAAACACATGCGCCAGCGCCTCTCGAAACGCGAAATAGTCGGCCATGGACTTGTTTCTTGCGGCGAGATGGTCGCTTGCGGCAGAAAGCACTCGGCGGCGAAGCTCGGCCACAGCGCGAGCTACGTCTTCAATTACCTCGCTAGTTTCGCGGTCCGCGATGTTGGCCTCGCTCTCGCCAGCAACCATATAGGGCGAGATCTCGGTGGAAACCGCCTGGGGTACTGTTGAGGAGCCTCGCCTACGCGTGTCTTCGTTGGGATCTGCGTCTGCACTGATTTGTGCGTCGGGTGGAGCCTTGAAGTTGGGCTCGGGGAGGTCGAAGCCGCGAGCGAATTGAGGCGACGTCAACACAATCGGCGTGGGGGACTCACCGCACTTGACTCGTACCAACGCGACGACCGCACGCGCCATCTTGCGCTCGATGCGTACGCCGAAGTATCGCACGCCCGCACGAAATTCCGCTCGGTCAACAACGCCGTCACCACGACTGTCGAGTCTCGCGAAGACTGCATCCGCCTCCACACCTTTTCGACACGCCAGCCTGAAGATGCGCTTCAGCTTCTTCCACATCGCCACGAGCTCAAGGGCTGGAACCGAGTTGTTACCGCCAGGAGATCCAAGGCTGCGGTCTTCGTCGCTGAACACGGCCACCTCGCGAGCTCGCAGAAGGTGTTGGTGTGCCTCCCGTTCGCACCTCCGTTCCTCAGCGCTCTCGATGTCGTTCTCCTGCATCAGCCGACACTCACGTAGTTGGCGAAGTTGAATTCGTCGTTTCGGCCATTGTTTCACGCACAACAGGCGCCGCGCGTGCTTCTGGATCTTTTTCGCAGCGATTTCCATTCGTCCAGAGCGGCTGGCTCGCCGTCTCTTGAGGAACGAGCGAGCAGCAATCTGGATCACTCGCGCGCAGCGGAGTCGCCGTCGCTGCGTCAAACTCGTGAGGCCTAGCTCCAGCTTCTCTCTGTGCTGTCGGTCCTGGAAGAGTCGCTGGAGTCGCTGCTTCTCGTCTTCGATTCGTCGGGACTTGTCCAGTTCCTTCTGTTGCTTTCGCTCATACTCGCGATCCTCCCACGTCATCAAGAACGCGGGCTTCTTGGACACGACGTCAGTCGTAGGTCCACGACTTCGCCCTGGTGAGGTCGCATACTGCCCCGAGTCGTGACTAGACGCTACGTACGGCGATGCAGGCTCCGACGACTTGTGGGAACACGCATGAGCAGCGGCATTATCATGGTGCTGCAACAGCTTCTCGTACGTCGAAATCAGCATCTCCAAGTCGCTGCTTTCCTTCTCAAGCCGCCTCTTCTGATCCAGCAGGTGTCGGTTCTCGCGCTTTCGATCACGCCGTGTGGAGTGGAGAGACCGACGGTGGCCATCATAATCGTCCTTCCTGGAGTCGAGTAGCCCCACGCAATGATCAAGATACTGGGCAGACAATTGGCACAGTCGGAAGGCCTTCGTGTGGCCTTCGTCGACGACAATGTCATCGTCATCGCCCATTTCTTGCTCGAGATCACCGTGGAGAACGTCGTCGTAAAATAACTGGAGCTCATCGATATCGCCTTGTAAAAAGATGCGATGCACGCTAGTTGCGACGATGGAGGACCACTCAATGCGCTCAGATGGTTCGACAAACTCGAAGGATGGATCGACGAGCACGGGCGCCTCCGCCGATTCGATGTCGCCCTCTCGTTCTTCATGCTCCTTGGATTTGTCTCGACGTCGCTCTCGTATCTGCCGCTGGATTCGCTCCGCACGGGTATCCTCGCGATGCACTGTGATCGACAACTGCACACTCAGCTTGCTCAACGCACTTCCCAGGAGTGCCGAGTCCCGCCCTTCGTCAAGCGGATACCACATGACTTGTAGCGGCGGCGGACGGTTGTTCGCTTCCTCGCCACGTCCGTCCTTGACCACACTGTCGTCGCCACGCCGTACGGCCAATAATGAAATGCGAGTCGCGCCCAAGAACACTGCCACATCCGCGAACTGGTTCCACACTTGCACTTCCATCCACTTGAGTTCAAAAGGTAAAAACGCAGTCGTGAACTGGAGGTCGCGATCGTCCGGCCAGAATGCTGCATACTCGCTGCCTCGACCATGGTGCGATCTCCTCAAGATCGGTCGAGCTTCGTTCTCTGGTAGCCCCACGGAGACAAGAGCAGCTCTTTGCTCGCCACGGCATCGACGGCGACGTGCCGCCACATCTTCATGGACCAAGCGCACAAACGGTGCAGAGTGGGTCGGTGTCAATCCAGCGACCGCGTGCAGCTGCACGCATATCGCTGCTCCGCCTCCTCCGCCTCCTCCACCTGCCGCCATCGTCGGGTGCGTCCCTTGATTCTCGCGAATCCAACATCGCTTTCCATATTTTTGTGCCGACGCCCTTTCAGCTGATCTTCTCGATCTGACTTGTCCGACTTGACTCTCGCAGCATTCGTGGTCTTGAGCTTTCCTCCACGTAGACCTATACGTCGCAACTGACTGCAGGGGAGAACGTTGGCCGTCAACGTGGGGGCGAATTGGGCGCGCTGTTCACGTACTAGTGCCGGAGCGAGTTCAAAGAGGGATTACCATACGCAAGCCGCTTCGATCTAGCTACGGATGGAGTACTTACTGTACCACATCTTAAATAAGCTTGGAATGTTCGTCCGCGTCCTTGGCGTGCTCCCAGGTGCTGTCGTCGAGGAGCACCGCGGGCGCATCGATCGGGTTCCCCTCCTTGTCGTACTGGATAATTTGGTCTTCACACCCCTTCACGACATGGATGAAAAAGTACAGGATAGCCGTCGGCGTGCCGAGCAGGAGAAGCACGATGGTGTAGTCTCCGCCGAGATACGTTTGCGTCCACGGATTCAGGAGGTAGTTGAATAGGCCGAAGATGAATGAGACCGTGGCCATGAACGCCTGTAGTGTGCCGTACAGTTCTGGTGGGAAACACATCACTGAGAGGACAATGATTGCGTTAGCGCAGCAAACTCAGACCAGCGCAGCCAATGGTGCATGCAAACAAACTCACTGATGTACGCAAATTGGAGTGCGTAGAGACATGCCTGCGCCATGGCGTAGACGAAGAAGGTGAGGATCTGCACGTGTAGTGACGGTACGAGGAGGAGGCCGATGAAGCCTTGGACCATGGCGAGGCACGCAATGAAGATCACCTTGAAGCCGTAATGGTCGATCACGTAGCCCACCAGGGGCGAATAGATGAAGGTGCCGTTCACGAGCACCGGGTAGAGAATGTTTGTGTACACCGCCACCGCTGACGGGTTGTCGCCTCCTAGCGAGGCCAGGATACTTGGGATGGCGCCACCTGCAAAGCCGAAGATGAGCGAGATCCAGCCGAAGTAGATCGCGAAGAACCACAGATCGTGTCGCTTCAGCTCATCCCGCATGCCTTCCATGAGACCAATGGGGTTCTACAGAGAACGACGCACTACGTTAGACAGGCCCAAAACTACTCACACGCTACATCCACGTACCACCCATCGCGGAGCCTCGAAGTGAATGGTCGGGACGCCGAGCCAGTTTCGCGGGCGGACGATGTTATTCGTCGGGAATAGTAGAAAACACAGGACCATGCACGCCATCACAATGACCCTAGCACACCATAAAAGAACAACGTCAGCCACAACGATTAGTTACAGCCACAATACGCGAACCTCACAAGACAGTCATACCCGTAGATCCGGAAGAACGCAGGCCGCGCGATGCCATCGACTTGGAGGAGCATGTAGATGTAGCCCGAGCAGTTGAACAGACTCGATAATGCGCTGCACACGAAGCCCTGCACTTCAAAGAGCTGGAGGATCTGGAACGCCGCGAGGTACGAGCCCATGCCGCCAGCCCCGACGAGAGAGTAGCCGACGATGATGGATGCACCGGTGCCAGTGTGCGAGTCGCCGTACGCGAGGGCCAAGTTCCCCAGTGCAGACATGGCAAGCCCCAATAACGCGGTCAGACGAGGCCCGGCGACGTCGAGAAACACGCCAAAGAAGGCATTGGCGGCGCTCAGGCAGAGAAAGCTGGTCGAGAAGACGTACTGCAGGCGGATTTCCTGGTTGGCGCACGTCACTGGCGGTCCTCCCGGTGTGCTGCCGTCACACAGTTCCGACCACTGGTTCTCACGGACGAGGGTCGAATAGACCGGCCCGAACCCGAGGATCAACCCGCCGGACGTCGCCAGCACGACCACGCACGCGACGAGGAACATGACCTCCTTCGAGAGTTTGCAGCGCATCAGTTCCCCTTCGTCGGCGAGCGCCGCCTCCTCATCCTCGACTTCTTCGTCGATGAGCGTGGGGATCGTCTTGTCGATCTCGAAATCCAGAAACGCTGGGTCGTCGACGTAGTCGAATGACGCCTTCCCTTTGAGCGGCGTCACCATCGAGCCGTCGCGGATCGGAACGCCCGACGAGCCCGTGCTGGACGGCGTGCCGTGGACAACATGGGGCGAGTCGTACCCGTTCACACTGCATGTCGCGCTTCTCGCCTTGGGCGTGTGGCGGAAATGGCGAAGACTTTGCGCTCGCGACGCGCGGTTTGACGGCAACGAAGCCGACGAGCGGCGGCGCAGGCGAGTCAGATCGTTCGCGGACGCGTAAGTGCCGTACCCTTCGTCCTTAAGCTCCTTACAGGAGGCCATCTTGAGGAAGATGTAGCGCTGCGACATCGTTGACTTCTACTGGCGGCGACTGGCGCGAAAAATAAGACTCGCGGGGGCGCGGGTGAAGCGAGAAGGGTACCAAATGAGAGGTAGAGACTTCGCGGATCGATGGGTAGTGGTGCGTGCGGCACTGGTGGCGTCGGGACGATGTCGTCGTCGAGCGCGTCCGGGATATCCGCGGGTCGTTCGTCGGGCGACGGCTTCCCTCCTCTCCCAACCGTGAGCAGCCACCACACGCGATGCACGCATTACGGAACACCTGCCAGGACACTAATTTAGGACGCTACTTTGAAAACACATACATGACCAGCGTGGTGGTGGATTGACCAACGATTTTCTGCAGAGGACGGCGGTGGACGGACCTGCGAGAATGCATGTTGACTACTTTTCGCGTTTCCCGATGCCAAGTTGAACTCGCACGCTAACGTTTCATGTTGCCTTTTCCACCAATCAACACGCATAGAACGCCTCGAAGTGTTCTTTTTCGTGTCCGTGTTGAACCACAACGTGACGCTAATAAGTGTTTCGATCGTGCGACCGACGGCGACGAATGCGACCGACAAAGTGTTACAGTGGGGATATCTAGTTTCAGAGGTGATTCAGTCCACATAGACAGACCAGTGCGGAGTCATCTCGACTGCTCAAGAGCTCGACGCCAAAAACCCCGCTCCTTCCAAGCAGTATCCTCTGTGAGCACTCGTTCATCTCGGACGTACTCGAGGTCGAGTAGCCCACAGACGACGTGAGTGGAAGGGGTATCCACGGTTAAACGGCTTCAACTTGGCATTCGTTGACTGTGGTGGGATACGTGTGTGTTCTCTGTCTCTTCGTCACACAAAGCCGGCACCTCCCTTTCGATCTGAGTGGAGTGGACTGACTGACTGTCGCGGAGTGGTGAACCCATAACGGTACTGTAGACACTTTTGTTACAAGCCACTAGAGGGCGTGTCTCTTGAGAGCACTGTGACTCACAGTCTGTGAGCCAAGCCCCCCAAAACCTCAGGTTACGATTTGAGGTTAGAGTGGACGAGTACCCTCTTTACCCCTAAACGCTAAAGCGGACGACGGCAACTTGTCAATTCCGGATTTCCGAGCGGACGCCGGTTGTTGTTTGGCGCGTACCCACGTCCACTCGAGCGGACGGCGGACCCGCAGAGGTGGAGGAGGTGTGGATCAATGTCGAAAGGCTCCTCTCCTTCCTTGAGTTTGGTCGCGGCCACATTGGCCGCCCGAGCCTCATTCGCATTCGCCTGCAGTCGCAATTCTCCAACAACAAAGAAGCCACAGTCTCACAATCCACCATGCTATCCGTCGCCGCGCCGCTCCGCGGCAGCCAGCGGGCCAGCGGGGGATCCGCCGCACCACAGCCGCAGCCGCTGCGCGCCAGCGCCACGCACGCGCCGATGGGCGCCGTGCCTGCGCCTGCTAGCCCAGCCGAGGAGGACGAAGAGGCTCTGGATACGGAGGTCCTGGAAGAGCCCAAGGAGAGCCTGGCCGCTCGGCCGCAGCGCAAGCGAGCGATGGCGCCAGCCAGCCCGCCTCGCTTCAAGCGCGTGCGCTGGTCTACCATCACGGTCCACGAGTTCGGCATCGGGCTCGGCGGCAGCTCGATCTCGGATCGTGGTGGACCGCCGATTGGGCTCGCGGACAAGCCCGAGTTCACGTGGACGACCAAGGTCGGCGAGATGGCCGAGTGTAGCGAGGGCATCCACCGCTTCACACCCGACCAGCGAACGCGCTTGTTGAAGGCCGCCGGCGTGTCCGAAGGGATCATTTCCCGGTTCGCCCGTGAGACAAGCATTATCCTCAAGTCCCGTCGGAAATCGATCGCCGAGGGGGTCGAGGAGTCCTCCGACGAGGA
>JAADVV010000750.1:0-12563 GCA_023335905.1 Pythium pyrilobum
CTCCATTGTCTGCCAACGAGAGGATCGTCAGCCCCTTTGCTCGCAGCCTTGAGCTCTAGGTGATTGCAGACCAACGCGGGTGACGTGAAACTGAAGACTGTGGCGTAAGAGGTCTTGGGTATTTTAAGGCACTCTAACTCAATGCATTCAGCCCACGATCGTGTGCGCACGCACCCCCACTTCCGATTCCCTGTGCTGCTCTCGGCCGAGTCTCATGGCGATGGCACGAGGAGATCCGGCCATCAAACTGATCCTGCTGGGCAATGGCTCGGTTGGCAAGTCGAGCCTCATCGCGCGCTTCGTGGACGACGGCTTCACGCGCGTGTACAAGCAGACCATCGGACTCGACTTCTACGAGAAGAAGCTCCAATTTCCGCGCGACCAGCGTCTCGTCCTTCAGGTGTGGGACATTGGCGGGCAGACCATCAACAGCAAGATGATCGGCAAGTACATCTTCGGCGTCCATGTCGCGCTGCTGTGCTACGATGTCACGGACGCGCAGTCGTTCAGTGACGCCGAGGACTGGCTTCGTGTCGCTCGTACGTACAACGCCGACGCCAAGATGCTCGGCGACAAGCCCCTCCACGTGTATCTCGTCGGTAACAAGATCGATCTCATCGCGCATCGCGTGATCTCCAACGATAAGCACGACGAATTCATCCGCAGGCACCAGCTACAAGGAGGCTTCCTCGTGTCGGCACGCAGCGGCGACAACGTACTGAAGAGCGTCTACAAGATCTCGGCCGCGGCGGCCAAGATCCAGGTCTCGGAATTTGAGCTGTCGTTCTGCGACAAGATCGTGCGCGTGACGATCCCGGGGGGCGGCGACGGTGACGACGAGGCGCGCACAGCGATGGCGGACGCCATCGAGGCGGAGGATCGCGCCAGCGAACAGAAGAAGGGGGAACACCACAAACAGACCCAGGGTACGAGCTGTAGGTGTGTGCTCATGTGAGCAGCGGCGGCCACTGTAGCGTGGAAACATGAAATGCGGGAGGAGAGAAAGAGGTCTCTTGTGGTGGGAGGAAATGCTGAGCCACGGCTGCCACCCCATGCGGCACAATTGATTATAGTCATTCAGCACAAAACATCACTCGCAGCGCTGGCGTCGACTCAAAGAAAATCGCACTCACGGCGCAGGATGGCGATCCGTTCGGACTCGGATCCGTTCAGGAAGGACAGACGCAGCAGATCGTGCCGCCGCAACTCCTCCACGGTTTGCACGATCTTGTAGAGCCGCGGTAGAATGACGCTCGCCCACAGCCCTCCGCCACCGCCGACAGAACCTTTCTGGGCTTGTCTGGCGCTTGCCTGCGTCGCCGCGGTGCAGCGCAGCGGGTACTCGTCCAGCGACACGCGAGTGACGTGGATCTGAGCTCGGTCGGCGTGGAGACACTGGATCAGGTCGCCTGCGTGGAGGCTGAGCATCTTGAGGTAGATCGCCATTTGGATGTAGTCGTAGAGCGGCGGCGGGACCCGGAACGCGCGCATGCGGTTCTTCACCTCGAGCAGGATCGGCACGAGCCGCCAGTCGTCGTCGTCAGCGATCTCGAGCGCGTCGGCGACGCCGTCGACCATCCCACAGATCGTGAAGTAGGGACTGCGCTTCAAGCCGCGACTGCCACCGCAGTGCTCTTCTTCTGCGGCTCTGAACTCGTCCTCCAAAGCTGTCTCTTCGTCTCGTGGGACTCGGGCGTCTCTCTCTGCTTTCTTGCCTCGCCCACGCCGCTGTCTCCGCTTCGAGACGACGTGCGTCTCGACTGCCTTCTCCACGGCAAGATAGTCAACTGGGACGGTGGTCGTCACTGTCGCCGCATGATCAAGACGCGGGAAGTGCAGAAAGTAGAACTCCTGGTTGTTCATGCGCACGGTGGATCTGGCACCACAAAGACCGCACGCTCAGAACTCTCGACTGCGTCCGCAATCCCACCAGCCAGTCATACCCCGTTTGCTTCTCGTACGTCTGATCAATCAGCACCCAGCACACACTGTCAGCCTCTCATAAACCCAGTCGAACAGTGACCGACCCACCTTCAGCGCCAGGTCCTCATTGCGGCAGCCATAGCTCAGCCGAATGCGCTCACTCAGCTGCCGCTTCACCTCCTGCGCTTCCTCCGTCTGGAGCGTCCGCTTTCCGCGCGCCTGGGTCACCAGACCGTCGACGCTCTTCAGCAGCTCCGCAGCCGCGTCCTGCGTCACGGGGTTCTTTCGTTCGCGCGTCCACTGGAGAATCTCCTGGAACTGCGACGCAAGCCCCACGCCGGTCTTGGCTACGAGCTCGTCAAGCTCCTCGTCTTTGGACACGACCCGCAACCCCAGCACACGCGCGTCACTCTCCAGCAATTCCTCTCGGTCTTGGTACACGTACTGCACACCAATCCCACGCCAAAGATCCTCAGCCAACAAACACGCACGGCCGCCGCACCACTCCACTCCACAACGACAGTTCGCACCTCCAGAAGAGCCTCCGTGACGTCTCCAAACTCATGAAGGCCGAGCAGCAGCGCCACTTTGGACGCCGCGAATTGCACGACGGGGGCGTCGTCGTCGTCCGGCGACCGCGACGCGAGCAGCTCCGTCGGCTGCGCGTGGGTGCCGGCTCTGTCGGAGACCGTGGGCTCCGTACACGCCGCTTCTGCCACGCCATCTGCCGCCGCGTCAGTGCTGACAGCAGCGTCATCCGCGCCGTCGCTGCGGGTTTCTATCGTGAGATCCACGACGACGGCCGGCTCCATCTTGGTCAGATCGTCCGGATGTGGAGGAAGTTTGGCGCCAATTTCCATGCCCTTTCCGAGGACCTCTAACATACTATCCAATGTGAAAATGTATTTCCTACTGATATTGCCCATCTAAACTACTCTACAAATAGATACCTTGGCCAATTACATCTTCCGCAGCTGTACCCCATGGGGTATGATTACTGTCGCACTGACGTTCAGGTGTTGAGCTCTTGACGTCTCGACCTGAACTGACTCACTCGCCATTTCCGATCGGATCTTCAGAATCCGTCACTACCCAGAAGCAAGAAGCAGCAGCGTACAGTACTCACTATGACGGCCGTCGCATCTTGCTGGGGCTGGGGCGGCAACGGACAGCTCGGCCACGGCGACCGCGACTCGCGCATCAAGCCGCAGGCCGTGCGCGCGCTCGCGGCCGCGCGCGAGCCCGTGGCGCGCGTCGTCTGCGGCTCGCGCTGCACGAGTAACGTTTTCTGGCACACATTCTGCATGATGATCGCAGCAGGAACGCTAACGCTGCTGCCGCCTCTGTGTGTTGGTAGTTGCGCTCACCAAGCGCGGCGCGGTCTTTGCGTGGGGCAAGAACGACTACGGGCAGCTCGGCACGGGCGACACGAAGGCGCAGGCGAGTGGACGATGCCCGACCGAAATGGAGGCCGACGGAATCCTCATCTCTCTCTCTCTCTCTATCGCACACACAGATCGAGCCGCGCCACGTCGAGGCGCTCGCGGGCGTCACCATCGTGGCGATCGCGTCGCGCGGGTCCCACGTGCTCGCGCTGTCGGACGCCGGCCGCGTGTACTCGTGGGGCCGCGGCGACGAAGGACAGCTCGGCCATGGCGACCGCACGTCGCGCTCGCTGCCACGCGAGGTCGCGGCACTCCACGGGCAGCGCATCCGGTTGGTCGCTGCGGGCCGCTCCCACTCGGTCGCCGTAAGTGAGAACGGTGGTCTGTTCACGTGGGGCTCGAACGAGGACGGCGCGCTGGGCCGCGACTGCACCAGCGAAGGAACCACGAGTGCCGAGCCCAGCCTCGTGGACGCCGCGGCGTTCCAGGGCTCGCGCGTCGCGCAGATCGAGTGCGGATCGCGCCACAACATCGCGCTCACGGAGAGCAAGCGCGTCTTCGCGTGGGGCTGGGGCATCTACGGCCAGTTGGGTCTCGGCGACACGGCGTCGCGCGCGCGGCCCACGGAGCTGCAGTGCTTCCGCGGCAAGAAAGTGGTCAAGATCGCGTGCGGGTGCGTGGGGTCTCTATTGTGCGCTGCCGTCCCCTTTGCCTCGGCCTCGCTGACGCGGCGTTTTCTTGTTGTTGTGTCTCAGCTTCCGCCACAGCTTTGTCGTGCTGCCGCGCCGCCTCACCCGGCGCCTCACGTCGTCCTCGGTGGCGGAGATGCTGACGCCCGACGCGGCGCTGTCGCGCGTCGACGTCTGGGGCTGGGGATGGAACGAGCACCACCAACTGGGCGAGCCGGGCCTCCCGAGCAGCGTGCTCCGACCCGTCAAGATCTCGGCGCTGAGTGACGTCGACCTCCACCTGCTCGCCGCCGGCGGCCGCCACACCGTGTGCCACTTTGGCGTGGAGGACGACGTCGAGCAGTCGCCAGGCGCGCTGCTGCGTCGCGCGCGCAGCGAGACGGACCCGCGCATCCGCGCGCGCCGCACGTTCCAGACGCTCGCGTGGGGACGAGGCAGCGACGGCGAGCTCGGCGTCGGCACGGTGATGACGTCGTCGTCGCCCGTGAGCCTGTTTTCCTTCCAGGGCAACCAGCTCGTGGACCTCTCGTGCGGCTGGGCTCACACGGCGTCGCTCGGTACAGATCCGCTGCTGCTGAGCCAGTCGGACGAGCAGGCCGCGTCGTCGTGGACGCCGTTCGCCGTCTCGGTCGGTACGTTCGCGTGGTCATAAAGAGGCCTCGTGCTGCTTGCTGGTGGAGCGCTGCTCACTCTTTGCTGTGTTGGCGTGTCCGCCACCAAACGTAGGCGACGTGGACGCCTTTTTCGGGCTGCTCGTGCAGTTTATCATCCAGATCCTGCTCATCTTCCAGCTCTTGCCCGTCCAGTGCGGCTTCTCGACGGCCGACGTGACCACGGGCATCATCCCGGCGGCCGCCGCGACGGTCGCGATCGGGAACTCGTTCTTTGGGCTGCTCGCGGCCGGTCTCCAGCGCAAGGAAGGCCGCTCCGACGTCACGGCGCTGCCGGACGGCGTCAACACGGTGCTCGTGTTTGCGTACGTGCTGTCCGTGATGGGGCCCGAGTACACGCGGACGCACTCGCCGCAGCGCGCGTGGGAAGCCGGCGTGTTCGCGGCGTTCATGACGGGGCTCATGCAGATCATGTGTCTGCCGTTCGTGGGCTTGATGCGCCGCTGCATCCCGCGCGCGGCGCTGCTCTCGTCGGTCGCCGGCGTCGCGCTGGCGTTTCTGACCATGGGCTTTGCGTTTGAAGTGTGGGAGAACCCGCTGATCGCGCTCGCGCCGCTCTTCCTCGTGGTGGGTTCGTACGGTGTGTGTTGTGTTTTCCGCCTCCTGGGAGATTGATCGGTCGTGCTGTGGCCAGTTCATTTGTCTCGGCGCCGGCGTCAAGCTGCCTCTCCACGTCCCGACGGGGCTGGGCGCGCTGCTGCTGGGCACGTGCAGCGCTTTTGTGCTCTACTACTACGACTACCCCATGGAGGTTGGTGGTGTCCTCGTTGCCTGTTGCGGCGTCGGTCGCACGTGGACTCATGCGCGCTGCCGGTGGTGGTGGTTGCTCTAGTTCACGCCGTTCTCCCAGTCGTTCACGTTCGAGTTTGTGCTGCTGCGCCCCGACTTTTCCATTTTCTACCGCGCCATGACCAGGTACTTTGACCGGACGCAGCTGTAGACGTTCCGCGGCGACTCACGCGCTGCCACGCTTTGCAGCGGAGAGGGGTGGAAGTACCTGTCGGTCGTCGTGCCCATGGTGCTGGTCAACGTCATGTCGACGCTCGCAAACCTCGAGACGGCGGCGGCGGTCGGCGACAACTTCGATCCGACCATGTCGATCCTCGGTGGTGAGCAGCACTCGTTTCGCTTCTGGATGGGGCGGGTGGGGACCTCGACGTACTCACGACCCCCACGCTGACTGAGCAGACTCGGCCGCGACCATGATCGGCGCGTGTCTCGGGAACCCGTTCCCGACGAACGTGTACATCGGCCAGGTACGGGACGACGGCCCCCACTGGCCGTGTGGACACACACACGGTGTGTCGGGGACGAGTGACGCTGCCCCGCTGCCCCACTGACGCTCGTGTGTGTCTGTGGGCCCTGCGCAGCCTATCTACAAGAGCATGGGCGCGCGCGTGAGCTACGTCTTCCTCACGGCCGCCGCGGTCGTGCTGATCGCCGTGCTGGACGGTGAGTGGCGTTGTGGTTGTTCCCCATTCCCAGCGTCGGCGCTAATCCGCCGCTCGCGTCCGTGCAGCCGCGACGGTCATCGTCAACACGGTCCCCATCTCGTGCGGCGTGGGCTTCCTGCTCTGGATCGGCCTCGTCATCTCGGCGAGCAGCTTCAGCCGCACGCCGACGTCCAACACGAACCACGGCACGGCCGTGGCGCTCGGCATGGTGCCGGCGCTCGCGTCGTGGGCCTTCCAGCTCGTGCAGAGCGCCATCGCGGCGACCCACGCGGTCGCGTCGTCGTCGTCGTCGTCGCCGTCGTCGGCCGCGCTGCCCCTGCGCGACGTGCTCGCGGCGCTCACGGCGGCCGGCGTGAACCCGTCGGGCATGGTCGCGCTGTCGCAGGGCTACCTGCTCACGTCCATCTTCCTCGCGTCCACCATGGTCAACATCGTCGAGCGCGAGTTCCTGCTCGCGAGCGCGTGGATGGGCGTGGCCGCGCTGCTCAGCGCCGTCGGCGTCGTGCACTCGTTCGAGGTCGACGGCGACGTCGTGCGCGGCTCGTTTGGGCTCTTCCCGGGCGGCGCTCACGGCTGGGCCGCGCAGTACGCGGCAGCGTACGCGAGCGTCGCGCTCCTGCTGCTGCTCTTCCACGCGCAGGAGGGCGAGCTCTCGGTGGCGCCGCTGCGGAAGGCCGTCGACGCCGTGCGCGCGGCCGTGGAGGCGCTGCGGAACCAGCGCGGCAAGCACAGCGCGGCGCCAGACGACGAGCGGCGGCCGCTGCTGCCGACCCATGGCGACGCGTCCAGCAGCCAAAGTGCAGTGTAGGGGAGAGAGAGGAAATGAAGGTGGTGCTGTCGGTCGCTTGAGTGTGTGTGTGTGTGTGTGTTTTGTTTTACAGAGGACCGGCGAGCAAGGCCGCCGCCTCCGTCTCTAATAGCGACAGACGCGGCGCCGCCACCACCGCGACCACCACCGCGTCCTCCAGTTGCTCGCCGTCGCCGTCGCAGCAGCGTCGCCGCAACTGGTGGAGGCAGCACGCGCGCTGGAAGCGAATCTCCGCCGCCGCGTGATCTCCATTCGTGAGCAGCCGCCGCCGGGCGAGCGCCGCCAGCGCGGCGGCCGCGTCGTGGCGCGCGACGCGAACGTGGGCGAGCAGCTCCTATCGAGGTCGCACAGCAAACGCACACACCGCATGAGCCATTGACGAAGAGCACCACGCGCATCCCACGCACCAGCGCCTCGCTCTGCAGCTCTCCGTCGAGCGCGTCGGCGCACGCGTCCAGCAGCGCCGCCACCGCGTGCTCGGTCGTCGCGAGCGTCGGGTCGACGAGCAGCAGACACTGCGCGAGCCGCAGCCGCGCCTCCGCCGCCAGCGGCCATGCGGGCCGCTGCGCGAGCGGCCGCAGCAGCGCGACCGCCGCCTCCGCGTCGCCGCGCGCCCGCAGCAGCAGCGCGTGCGTGTACCGCCGCGCCGCCGCGTCGTCACCCGCGCTCTTGTCGTCCTTGTCGGCTGCGCCGTAGACGCGGAAGAAGCGCGCGGGCTCGCTCGCGACGGCCGCCTGCCGCTCCAGTCGCTGGCGGTGGCGCGCGCGCGCCGCTCGCACGGGCGCCGCCAACGCGTCGGCCGCGTGGAGCGTGGTCTGCACGCGCTGCCACTGCTGCTGCTGCTGCTGCTGCTGCTGCTGCAGCTGGGCAGACGCGCCGGCCTCCGGTAATAACGACGTGTCGTCTGCCGCCTGTTGCTGCTGCTGGTGGTAGTGGTGCTGGACGTCCTTCGGAGCTGAGCTGTCCACCGCCGCCACTGGCGTCGCCGCCTGCCGCTTGCGCTTTGGCGAGCCGAGCCGGTTCCCCATGCTGTCGCTTGAACAGTCCAGGCCACGAGTCCGCGACGCTTGAGAGACGTATATAATACTACTACTGCAACTGCGTTCACCAACTAAAACGACCACCTCCCTCTTCCTCCCTCCTCCCCCCGGTCCTCACGCGGGCGGCGGTGGTGGCGGCGGCGTGACGTCGACGCCCGGCAGGCGGTCGAGGTAGCCGCCGTCCTTGGCGAGGTCGAAGAGGCGGCCGCTCTTCCTGGCGAGCAGCGCGCGCGGCGTGTCGAGCACCATGATGCGGTCGCAGTCGAGCACCGTGTCGAGCCGGTGGGCGATCGTGAGCACGGTCGCGCGGGAGCTGCTCGTCCGTCTCGCGGTCCAGCACGACCACGACCACGACCACGCGTCCGAGACACAGCATCAGCCGCTCGCCCACGCTCACGTTCCCGCCGTTCTCCTCGAGCGGCGCGAGCATAGCAGCTTGCCGTCCATGGCCGCGACCTTGTCCGCGAGCGGGTCCAGGTACGTGCCCTTGACGAGCACGGGCGCCTGCGTGGTGATCGAGCGCCGCCCGTGCAGCCCGAGCCGCGCCGTGTCGACGCCGTCGATCAGCACGCGAGCTCGTGGATGCGGAACAGCGCCATCGTGAGGCTCGACTTGCCGGCGCGAGCTCGGCATTCTCGCGGGTACCGGAACGACACGTTCTCAAACGCGCTCGACGCGTTTGAGGGCCGCGCGCGGGCCAGTCCGGGCTTGGCGTGGGGCGGCTCGGGCGCCGTGTCGTGGCGACGTACTCCTGGAGGCGCTCGGGCGAGGCCATGGCCGTCTCGAGCCAGGACCACGCCTGGATGAGCGACTCGAGCCGCTGGTTCACGGCGAGCGCGTAGTTGAACGCGAGCCCGAGGGACGCCGCCCACCGAGAGGTGGACGCACCGGTTGGAGGCGTCGATCGTGCCGACGTTCTGCACGCGCAAATGACCGACGCGCCTTCGATGGCCTCGGCCACGTGGGCCAGCACGGGCGACTGCGTCGTCTTCTGCAGGCGCTGCAGCTCGGTAGAAGAGCCCGACGCGGAAGTAGACCACGAGCACGGCCACCACGAGCAGCCCAAAGGAGCGCGCCACGGCCGCGGCCGTGGGCAGCGTGCAGCCGTTGGAGAAGGCCATGGCGAGCAGCGAGCCGTCGGCGAACGGCAGGCGCAAGTCGACGTTGGACACGTCGTCACCCTACGGTTGAGCAGGCGGCCCACGGGGTTGGCGTCGAAGAAGGCCATGGGCGCGCGCACGAGCATGAGGAGGCTGCCGCCGAGCGCGAGCGCGACGTAGACGGGCACGTTGAACGCCACGCGGCGCTTCTGCTCGGCGTCGCTCTCGCTCGTCCAGTGCGAGAGCCAGAGGTCGCTGAGGATCTGCAGCGCCTGCCACACGCACTGCGCGGCCACGAGGAACACGACGACGCGCAACCCGCCGACCGCGCCAAAGTACGTGCGGAAGACGCGGAAGACGCGGCCGTCGTCTCCTCCTGCACGAGCAGGCCCGAGGCCGCGGCGAAGGCGTCCTTGTCGCCGACGAACGAATCCACGGAGCGCGTGCTCAGCGGCGACAAGCCCTCGGCGATCGCCACGAGCGGTGACACGGGCGGCGGCGGCTCACGGTCGGCGTTGCGCGAGAACGTGGCGCGCCGTCGACGAGCCGGACCGCGACGTCGACGAACGGGGACGCGATGGGGGTCTGGATCCACGGCTGCTGCGAACAGTAGGCCACCGAGCCGCCGACGAACACGGCGCCCGCGCGCCTGGGCATGTCGCCCAGCAGCGCCGCGCACAGGCTCGACTTGCCGCTGCCCACACGGCCATGCACGACCACAAACTCGCAGCGCTTGACGTGGAGGCTGAGGCCCTGGAAGAGCGGCGGCGCGTCCACGTGGGCGTGCCACGTGAACGTCGCCGCGTCGACCGCGACCACGACGTCGTTGGCGTCGTACCGCGCGGCGGCGTCGGCGTCCTCGCGGCCGGCCACGGCGCGCGAGTCCACCTCGCTCAGCGCCGTGAACGCCACGAGCCGCTGCACCGAGATGCCGGCCTGGACGACGTCCGTGATGATGCGCGAACAGCGACCGCAGCGGCTCCTGGATGAGCCGGAAGAGCGAGAGCGCCGTGAAGACCTTGTCGGCGGCTAGCGTCTGCCGCAGCACGAGCGCGTAGACGGCGAACGTCGTGGTCGAGACAAACACGGGCACAAGCACAAAAGATGTTGGTCGCGCCGATCAGTAGCAGCGTCCACACGACGCCGAGCTCGCGCTCGCGCACCTCCTGCACTTTGGCCGCGAACGTGCGCTCCCAGGCGTTGAGCTTGACGATGAGCATGGCCGAGAACAGCTCGTCCTTGACCTGCATGGCGCGCTGGAACGTCCGCGTGGTTGACGACCAGCACGGCGAGGATCACGCCGAGCCCAGCAAACGTCGCGAGCCCGACAATGTCCAAGAGCAGGACGAGCGCGAGCGCGATCTCGAGCGGCAGTACCCACATCTCGTGGAAAAAGTAGGCGGCCGAGAGGATGTTCTGCACGTCCGTGGTGTACATGTGGACGAGGTCGCCCGTGCTCTTGCTTAGGCGCAGCGCCTGTTGGAAGACGACGCTCTTGAGCGCCGACGAGAAGCGCATGGCGAGGAACTGTGTCTCGGCGTACACGTACGCGAAGAGCAGCGCCTTGAGGATGCGCGTGGCGAAGAGCGCGCCGAGCCAGAAGACCAGCGCGTCCATGTCCATCTGCGCCTGGCCGATGTGGTCCACGACGCGGAAGAGCACATACGGCCCCAAGAGGTCGCACGCGTACGCCGCCGCGAGCAGCAGCCCGATGGCCAAGTACTGCAACCCGTAGGAGCGCAGGAAGGCGCGCACCGGGTCTGCTCGGCGAGCTCCCACGTGTCGTCCAGGTTGAGCTGCCGCTCGTTGCCCGTGGTGAGGATCGGGTCGACCCACGAGATGAAGATCCTGCGGGTGCCAGTACCAGCCGCGCCGCGGCGTCAGCAGCGGCTGCGCCTCGTCGTCGCGCATGCTGCCGAACGTACTGAACAGCATGGGCCGCAGGACAGACTAACTAATATATAATAAATGCACTGCAAGGGCGAAGGACGGCGGTCGCGGGGACCACCAATGCTGCTTCTTCCGCCGCCCGCCGCATATGAGCCCAACGATGCGTTTCTGCAGCGGACGGAAGTGGTGATTTGGGCGGATCCGCTCGTCCGCTGCATCCACCAATCAGCGGTAACCTTCTCAAGCGGATCCGCTTGTGGACAAATCGGGACCCGCAATTAGGGGTTCCGCCGGCGTGTGTTGCGCGCGTTGCGCGAGGTGGGGCTTTCAACTTGTATTATTTATAGCATCATGTAGGGGGCGGGCGGGCGGCGCGCCAGCTGGGGCTGGGCTCTCCCTGCCAGCTGTCGGCCGCGCGGTTGGGCGCGAGTCACAGACTCCCAGGATTCCGTCGGCGGAGAAGTCCAGACGGGTGACGCTTCTGCAAATCGCAAAAGTCGGCGAGTCGACCGGTCGCGTGGGTCCAAGTCCAAAGTCTGTTTATATACTCTTATACTCACACAGTCGGAGCGGAAAGCCGGTCGTGTGGGACTGACTCGCATTCAATCGCCGCCTTCTCGGACATGGGACTTCTCGCGACGGCGACGGCCTCGCACAGCACCTTCTTCCTCCGCACCATGCAGCTCCGCCGGCGCCTGGCCGATGGCGCCGCCAATGCGTCCGCCAGTGCCGTCGACGCCTCCGCGGCGTCCGCCGCCGACGGGGACGCCGACCAGGCGTTCACGCCCGAGCAGCTCGTGGCGCTGCGCGTGAGCGGGTGGCTCGCGCTCTCGCTCTACGCGCTGCTCGCGGCCGCGATCCTCTGGATGACTGTGCTCCACTTCCGACACGACTCGAGCCCGCGCAAACGCGTCTTCCACGTGCTGCTGCTCGCGGCCGTGCTCTGCAATCTGCCCGACCCGCTCGGGTGGCTGCTCTGGCCCGACTCCGAGTCCTGGGTCTACACGTACCCGCTGCGCGTCTACTCGCTGCTGCTCCAGTCCGTGTGCAAGTCCATCCTGTCGCTCTGCTGGTCCGAGGTCGTGTCCGCGGGCCAGTCGGACGAGCGCCGCCGCGTCACGTACGTCGTCACGGCCTTCAACAGCGTCCTCTTCCTCTGGGCCGTCAGCGTCCCCATCCTGCTCGCCAAGTACCCGAACGACGTCTACGGCCAGTACGACTTTATGACCTCAACGCTGCGCGGCGTCGTGACGTACTCGGGCGTCGGGGTCATCTTCGTCTACGGCCTGCTGCTCACGCACCAGGGCATGCGTCTGCGGCGGCGGCTGCTGCAGGCCAAAGGCACGGTGCCCGTCGCGAGCGTCGAGAAGTCGCTGAGCCAGCTCATGCTCACCGTCTACGTCATCGTCTTCTCCGACGTCATGCGCATCGGCTCGCTCGTGCTCAACGAGCTCAAGGTCGACATCCCCATGACCACGTTCCTCGTCTGCAACAACCTCGTGCCCAACATCTTCCCGACCATCTGCATGCTCTACCTCATGCGCCGCTTCTCCCGCAAGGGCGGCGCCCACGCCCAGGACGCCCAGGACGCCCAGGACGCCCA
>JAADVV010000751.1:0-12544 GCA_023335905.1 Pythium pyrilobum
CAGCACCGAAAAAGCAAAAACAAAACAAAAACAAACAAACAAAAACGAGTTGTCGTTCGTGCTGTTTCGTGGGTCGGGTCGTTGGAACGCGGATCGTTCAAAGAGGCGCAGAACGGTTTTTTTGGGTTTTTTGTGTGTGTGTGGCTGTGTTGGTCTTCTCACGCGGTGCGGCGCCCGACGGTGGAATCTCCAAACTGAAGATCGCGGTCGGTCCAACGCGGGCGGAATGATGGACGCGTGCGGGCGGGCAGAACAAACGCGCCACTGATTCTGGACGCCTCGGGTGCGAAAAAGGAAAATGGTTCTCCCGACCAGTCACCAGAACAAGTTGGGCCGTGGGGTGTGGGACTTTCGGCCAACCGGCCAGCTGGTGACTGCGGTGGGGCAGCTGGGTACGTTAGACCCCGGATGTGTGCGTGCGCGTGTGCATGCATGCTTACCCTAGCGCCAGGCTTGAGACCCCACGAAGAGCAAGACGGCGTTTACCGTACATTATTAGTCGCTGGGTAACCGCTTGTTCAACAAGTTGTTGGTGGTTGGCAAGTGACTTGCCGGCTCGGAAAAGCACGCGCGCAGCCATGCGACAGGTTGGCGTCGCCACGGCCGGGCTATGTGCGGCCAAGCCAACTACAAGAAGGCCCTACAAACGCCAAGTCAACATGAGCTGATGTGCGCCAGCTGTCCGCGGTTCTGACCAAGAAGCCAGACGGAACGACAGCCCGCTTCCCGCACAACTGGCCTCTTGGTCCGAGGGAGTGCTGAATTGCCTGCATGTTCGAGGCAAGAGGGAACTTGGCCAACGACTCGTCACTGCGGGAGATGGTCCCTTTGTACACTGGATTCGGCCATTTCCGTCCATGGAATTGTCCTATTCGCCACTTGGGCCGGCGAAGCCACCGTCGCTACAGTTCCTGTACACGTTGAGGCATTTCTAGGTTTGTGTGTGCATCACACGGTCGCAGTTGTCAGCGCATTGATGCGTGATGGAGCAATTCTCGTGTATGTACGTCAGCTCCTTCGGAGTCTGAAGGAGCTGACACCTGAAGAGTCTTGTAAAGACCACGGCCGCTGCACGCTCGATCTGACAGGGTTTATGTCGAAGTGCTCGAGTTGGGAAAACGAGCACAAGCCGCATACAGTATCAGTCCAGCTTCATGTTGATGATTGCGCACGGGAGCTTCACCGGAACGAAGCATGAAGGACCGGGATGCCGTCCCGGTCCTTTCCTGGACCAAGAAGCGCGCACCAGGGGGCGGCATCAACTGCAGTCTTGGAGCGTCACCAGTGGTGACTCACCACCGCAGAAGCCTCAGCTCATCGGATTCGGAAATCCTGTGAAAACGATCAGTGCACTCGTTGTACAGTACATAGTGTTCTGTATCCCCTCATCTGGTCAGCTGGGCGTAGAGATCGTCTGCTCTGTCTTCCGGTACTGTACTGTTCAGTGTGCGGTGAACTGCACTATATCCACGTTTGGTCCGAACATGCATCAATGTGAACAGCGTGTACATGACTTATCAGCGATGACATCGCCTCTGCCTTGGACGGCACCCGTCCGTCCATAATGGACTCCATTCGGTGCTGTACAGTACTGCGGCAGAGACAACTTGCACCGTGCACACACATTTTCCCTCTCGATGTGGGAATGCACAGCGTCACCGCCTCGCGCGTGACGAGAACTGGCAAGACGAGCGTTCAGCTTCAAGCTGCGCCAAAATCTTGCGCTGGCGCACGAGAAGAGAGGGACTCTGACCGAACTTTTCAACCTCTGCATGCTGCAAATTCGAACCGATGGGGGAGGTCCTCTTCTCCTGGGAAAAGAGAGCCCGCTGCGACAGAAGAGGAAGCTTGGAAATCCCTTGAAGGCTCTCTCACTCCCTTCTCGCTGATCGTGAAAGATGATGTCCTCTGATATGGACGGGAACATGGTCTCTGTCACCAAGTTAGGTTCGCGCACGAATAGTATTGCGAACGTAACGGGGAGGTGGCGCGAAGGTAACGCTCCAAGCCTGGACCATCATTCTGCGCTCGATCCCAGTTTCAAAAACATGAGCATGAGCGGGAAGCGCTGGTTGCTACCGTACAGTACCCTCGGCCGCAGCAAAGATGAACGACGCCCCCGACGCCGTGGACGACGCGCTCGGCTCGACACTGGGCGAGCGCGAGGAGTTTCCCATGCACGACGAATGCGTCGCCACGCTGACCATGAAGTGCGGCTCGCCGCAACTCGCGGTGCGCAAGAAACTCCACGAGGATATTACTGTGCCATTCATTCCCGAGGAGGGGTTTGCCGTTTTCCAGACCAAGATCGAGCGCCATTTCACCAAGCTCGGGCCGATCTACGTCCAGGAGAAACGTGCGATCTACATCAAGCCCAATTCGAACGCTACACAATCCAAATACCTCATGCTCACGAAGGAGAACTTCGAATCCGTGCTCCGCATGCGCTGGAAAATCGCGAAGTCGATGAAGACGGAACTCAAGTACGAGGTGTTTTGCTACTTTATCGACACGACATCCAAGCGAGACAAGCGACGGAGACTGATGCAGGAAGAGCAGCAGGCCAAGCACTTTCCACCCGATAACACCGGCCTGCTTGTTGATGCCCAGGCGAACGCAGCGGTTCTTGGCTCCATCGGAGTCCCCGGTGAACAGCAGCATTCGTTTCTATCGTTCAACTCCTTGTCGCAGGCCATGCAAGGCTACGCTGAAGTCGCTGCATCACTCGTGGAGTCCGCTGGGTCGAGGAAGGCGACAATTCCTTCGCTGCGGCAGCCCCCACTATTTGGTGCCGACGCTGGGATCGGAGAACGGCCGCGCAAAATCGCGCGGGCCAATCGACAAGCAAACAATGGCGTGCATCCAGCGGCTCCAAGCGTATCTGATATTTTCGACGAGCCATTTTTTGTCCCCATCCCATTCCGTATCAACGGTGTTGATGTGCCCATCGAGATCGACATTGCTGCTCTGCGACGAAGCCTCATGTTGTTGCCTCCTGCACGCGTGCAGACTGCGCAAACACAGTCGCCCACGCCGCCTTGCAGTGAACCACAGGATCCTCCTGCGCCGGCTCGTAGGTAGCAACAGGCGACGTGAGATAAAGAGATCGGTCGGATGGGTTCAATAACCATTTGAAGCAACAGCGAGTTCAACTCCGTTCTTGTAGCCGCCCCACGCACTCGCACACACGATTAAAATTTGTTGAATTAGAATTTCTACGCCACAACGCAGATCCACACCGAGTTGATGGACTATGGCGCTGCCGCCAAGGTCGCTCGGATGTGCCGTGAACTCAAAATACTCCGGTCTGTTCGCCGCACGATGCGCGACAGAAGAAACGGAAGTCCCGTCGTGGTCCGTCTCGATTGGACGGCCAAACACTGCGCCATGTCGCTACTTGGGACGAGAAGCAATGCGCGATTGTCCGTGCAGACCGCTGCGGGGCCCCACTTGTCCACGACGTCGACGATCTCGATGTCCAGCTCCGAGTTGAGCGACTCCACGAAGCTGCGCACGTTCTTCTTGCGCGTGGCGAGTGGTTCAATGAGCTCCGAGAACGCCAATGTATCGAGCACATCATTCGCAGCAGTGACGCCAACGACAAGCCGTTCGCCACAGACGCTGGCGGCCAGTGAGAGCAGCTTCTTGTGGCCGTTGTGCAGATGGTCGAACACGCCATTCACGATGATGACAGCATGCCTTGAACACCCGACTTCCAAGTCGTCAAAGTAAGTCACACCGCCGTCAAAGTAACCATTTAATGCAGACGCTGGGGACCGATACGCGACCGGTAGCAGGTTGGCACGAGGGAGCCACTTGGCCGCGTGTCCATATCTGTTGTGCTCGCCGTAGACCACACCAAGGTCAGGCAGTGCAAACACTTCGTCCCATGCGTGCGGAGACGTCGCGTCGGACACGACCTTGATGTCGAGACGCTGCTTCCCGAGCGCCGTGGCCAGATCCCATGTGACGTTGAGCAGTTCGCTGGTGTAGTTGACGACGGCGTGCGTGTCCGAGCCGTCCACAAACACGTACAGCACCTCCTCCACCTCCGTGATCGCCATCTCCAGGATGACATCGTTCTTCACACGACCGCTGCGCAATCTCCAAACTCAGTATCACAACGAGTCCAGCGTGGTGTGAGCGCGTGAACCTACCGGTCATTCGTCGCCACGGCGACGCGGGCCGCGCCGACGTACACCACGTCGTCCTGGTCGTCATAGCCAGGGAAGCCGACGCCTTCTGGGCAGGTAATGACATCCAGACCGTAGCCCACCGCCGTGTCGAGAAGTGGGTCGTCGCCCAGCGGGATCGCACTCCTCGTCGCGACTGAGGCGGCAGCGTTCGCGCCTACGGACATCGACGTCGATGGGGCCGTGGGGTATGCTGAGGTTTGATTGCCTGGCATTCAGGCGCACACATGAACGGGGAGAGAACGCCCATGCAAGAACAAAAAAAGCGAAAAAAACGAATCTTCGGCAGACAAACGAGAATATTTCACGAAATATCTTTTTATTCCGAAAATTGACTTTTCTGGTGGGGTGCTTTTAACCCACGCGACGGTGGGGATAAAGGTGGCAAGGTTGCAGAATGGGGGAACAGTGGACGGAGCACATGGCCTGAGGCCATGTAGCAGGGTGGCCCATGGGTCTCCCTGTTCCTTCGACTGCCGACTCAGTAGTGCTGAGTGAATAGCTATAGGCTATTCTGTACAATAACTTCAAAGTACGTTGACTGACGTCACTGACGTTTGCAGTCGAGAAGCGCCTCAAACGTTGTGGCATTGATTTGTGAGCACACCCAAGCGACTGTGATTTATTAGAGGGACATCGCCAGGGAGCCTCTAACAACTGGTACAAAAGTCACTGGGCATATTGACCAGCAAAGGTGCTGAATTGCACGGAAGTACTGAAACAGTCCACATAAGTATTTGAACTTCAAATTGAGTGCCTACGCGAATCGTGTAGTAGTATTCCATTTTAGAAACTGTTAATTCAGTATATTGGTGTGCAACAACTGCCTGGCAGAACTTTCAGAACGGATAACTTGTATGGAGATGATCCACGTGCAGCATATTGTTCGATGGACAGCGTGATGGCGAGATCGAGCCCATTCGACCGCAGCGTCTCTCTCTCCCTCTCGACGAGCGGTGGCTTCGATGGCGGAGAAGCGTTCGGTGGCTTCACTGCTCGAGGGGCTTGGCCAGCACGACACTCTGCTACCCTCCGCGTACAGCTACTACATGACCCACGAGCACGGCACAGCGCCCGCGGATGACGCGGTGGGCGTCGCGGTGGGCCTGGTGCGGGTCCAAGTCGCGCAGGGCGCGCGGTATGGGCTCATCTATGGTTTGCTGGGTGGTTTTGAGGCGCTACATGTATCTGATGGGTCGGTTCGTGCTGCACCGGTGTAGTGGCCAAGTGCGAAACGATGTGATCCTGGAGATGGCCATCGCCGCCGTTACCGACACTCTCTACGTGTACATCGATGAGCAAGACAAAGCGACGAGCCTCCAGTACACGAGCATGCTGCTCGACCTGACCTGGGACCTCGCCTGCACGCAGAACAAGCCGCATCTCAAGATTAATATCCTGTCGCCGCAGACGTCCCAGAGAGAAGCGGCCTGGGACGACATGTTTTTCCTCCCCGAGCTTGGCGCAGTCTTCGGAGACCATCCGAGTCTAAGCCACGACACCAAATGGCTTCCTCGCGGAGAACTCCTCCCACTGGCGTATCGTTCTCCCAAGCTTGTGCTCTGCAAGTATCTCACCCCTGGAATCAGCTACTTCGACGACGAAGACGGAACCGGTTTGCACGCCATAACGATCGTAAACGGCACGTTCGACCACCTCCATTCCGGCCATAAGAAACTGCTTTCGGTCGCTGCAAGTGCGAGCAGAGAGCGCCTCGTGGTTGGCATTACTGCGGCGCAGGACTTGCTGGATGGCAAGTCCTTTGCTGATCTCATCGAGCCGCTCGAGACTCGCAAACGGCGCGTGCAGGACTTTGTGTCGTCCATCAACGCATCGATCGAGATTGAGTTTATCGACGTGACCACTGCATCGGGGGTGGCAGAGAGCTACGTTGACATTCGGGCGTTGCTCGTCATCTCGTCGAGTGACTTTGCGATCCACTCCCAGTCCCGAGCCCGGCGGGATGCACTCGGACTAACCCAGCTCTTGCTGCGCGTCGTGCGACGCACGGGCCGCAGCACACTGAGTTCAAGTCGCATCCGAGAAAAGCTAGCGAGGAAGGCACACGAGGCTCCGTGATCGAAGTGGCGGACGTACGGATGCACGGGTGGAGATCAAGTCGGTAGTTGCTAGTGGAGTGATGAATTACGTACTACTGTAGTACCAAACAGGTAGCCGGCGGGCTCCACAAAATAAACGTCGTGCTGCGAGATTTGGTATTCGCGATCTTGCGATATCCATATATCCCGAGAATCGTCGCTGACAATCAGGCAATAGTTTGCTGCGGATGCTTCGGTAGTATATTGCTCTATATCTATATCTCTACGGCTTGCTACGCATCCGTAAGACCGTCTTCCGCGAAGGCTTTTGACTCTGTCTTGTCTGCAAGTAGTGCACGTGTGCGGCTGGAGCTCAGTGTGCTGCGGTCTGTCCGACGCACGATGAGGACTCGCAACAACGGAGAATTCCTGGCGTCTCGAATCCGCCTCACCTCCTGGAACGCGTCGATATCGGTCGAGGAGATGACCACTACCGCTCCAGCTTCTACAAAGCTAACCATGGGACCCCACTCGTCGCTCACATCCACGAACTGGAGCTCTTTGGACGAGTTCAGTCCCGTGATAAAGTCGTAGATGTTGCGTTTACGCACGCTGAGCGATTCGATCAAACTAGCGTATGGTTTCGCATGAATTCGATTCGACCCCGCGGTGATGCCGACGACGAGGCGCTGCGTGCACATGCTGAGCGCAAGAGCGAGCAGCTTCTTGTGGCCGTTGTGAAGGTGGTCGAATGTCCCATTGACGATGACGGCGTCGAAATTCCGCGTGGGCAGCTCTTCGTCGCCGCCGAAGTATTGATATCCTGGGAATCTGCGCTCCACGAGTTCGTTGTGCGGGTACCGATTGGCCACAGGTAACAGTCCTAGTCGCTTGAGCCGCTTGGTGTCGTGTGTTACACACGGGTACTCTCCGTGGAGCGCTCCGAGATCTGGGATAGCGAACAGCTCACTCCACGACGTTGTCGAGGCTGCGCAGCAGACGACCGTGATCGCCAATGTAGGTTTCTTCAGTACTCACGCGAGGTCCCAGGTCAGCGTGTACAGCTCACTGGCGAAGTTCACGCTGGCATAGCTGTCCTCGGTATCGACGTAGACATGGTGCATCTCCACGAGCTCGCGTATCGCCATTTCGAGCACGGCGTCCAAATCGACACGGTCCCTGCATTTCATCTACGGCATGAGCTGGCAGGAATCGCCTTGGTATAATAAACGAGTGCGAAGCCATCGCACCTGACAGTGCGCGGAACCGTGAGTCGGACGACGCCAACGTAGATCGCGCTGCTTGATATACTGGTGAACGCGCTGATAGGTCTCGCGCGTGTGGATACTTCACGGTCTGCCGCGGCCGCTTGCTTCACTGCCAGTGAATCACTGGGGACCGACGATCCGAAGTGATGGAGAGGAGCGTCCACATTTCTGACGGTGACTGCCAGTCGCTGCCGTTCGCCTGTCAGCTCGCTGCGGAGCCTGGTCCTCAACAGTGGGATGGCACGGGGAGGCGTATCATATCGGATCGCAAGTGCTGAGTTACGTCGATCTTTGTATGGAGGTAGAGAGTGATGCCTATCTATTCTGACGGAACAGCGAGTTCATGGAGGTAGTAGAGTGATGCAGTCAGCCGCGCACTCGTCGCGTGCTTTTTGTTGGTGGCCGAAAAAGCATGATCGCCTGCGTGGTGGCTTCACCACGCGGCACAGGACTGGACTGCACAGAGAAGCGCACCCAATACCCACACGACTGGGCACCCGTCAATAATAAGGCACGCCTTGTTTATAAATTGAGTGTATTGATACGTGTTGGTGACCTGCATACTACTGCTCTTTCAGTTGGCGCGCGGCTAGGTGTGCGCGGATGCGGCGCGAGCTGAGCGTGCTCCGGTCGGTGCGCCGCACCATGCGCACGAGAGGGAGCACGTAATCTCCGCTGTTGCGACTGCTTTTAATCTCTGCGACTGTGGGCACGTCGGCGGTCGAGAGCACGACCGCGAAGAACGACTCGTTCCACGTCGCCGCGGGGCCCCACGGGTCGTGGGCGTCCACGATATCCAGCTTGACGGACGCGTTGATGCTCGCTACAAACTCGGCCAGTTTGCGCTTCCTCGTCTCCAGTGGCTCGATGAGATGGGGGAACGGCTTGCCCCGGAGGATGTCGAGCGACGCCGTCACGCCGACGACGAGCCGCTTGGGGCCCAAACTGAGCGCGCACGTGAGCAGCAGCTTGTGGCCGTTGTGGAGATGGTCGAAGGTGCCGTTGACGATGACGACCTCCGACTTGGTAGACAGCGCGTCCGCCTCGCCAAAGTATTTCTCGCCGGGAAGCTGGTACGGGAACAGCTCGGCCGCGGGCGACCGGTACGCGACGGGCAGCAGATCGCGCCGCGAGAGCCACTTGGTTTGCGACGACGCGTTATAGTACTCGCCGAACACGGCACCGAGATCGGGCAGCTCGAAGAAGTCGTCCCAGGCGCACGGAGCCGTCGCGGCCGCTACGATGTTGATGGTGACGTGCTCTCGGCCGAGCACGCACGCGAGATCCCACGCCGTGGTGTACAGCTCGCAAGTGTAGCTGAGCGCGGCGTGCCGGTCTTCTCCGTCCACGACCACGTGGAGCGTCTCTGTGACCTCGCGTAGCGCCATCGAGAGCACGACGTCATTCTTGACGCGGTCTCTACGTTGTGCAGAGGTAAAAAGAGAGCGAGATCAGCTGAGATGAGATGGGATTGGGATTGGGATTGGGTTGCACGCCCAGAGACCAGCCGGCGCGCACGCACCGGACATCGCGCGGCACACACACGCGCGCCAGACCGACGTAGACCGCATTCGCAGTCGCGGCGTCGCCGCCGTCGCTGCCGGCGTCCGCGTCTGTGCGCCGAGAGTCGGCGAGCAGCGACGGGTCCGTCGAGAAGGCGGTGGCGGTGGCCAACGCTGAGCCGCCTGCGGGAGCGAGCGTCAGCGACACGAGGCTTCCATGCGTGGGCCAGTCCTCGAGCACTGGCATGTCTCCTCAACACGGTGAATGACTTGCGTGTCGCGCGTGCAGCAACGTGCCTGCGGTGAGGCACGTTGCGTGAGCCTGCATTGACTGTCCATTTCTGCCCGTCGCATCAGCGCGTGCAAGGGTACTGATGACAGCATGATGATTATGTGTACTCATTTACCAGTAACATCAGGCCCATCGGCGTCGCCGGCTCGTCACATTGTTCAGCTTAGATAACATATAACAGTTACTGATTTAGAGCACTACACTATTGGATACCACGAGGGATTGATTTCGGCAGGAATGTGGTTTATATAGCGTTTTGTATGTCGTAGTGCGAGAACTGCATTTTCGTAAGGTTTTGACAGTCCCAATTCCACGCGTAATAACCGGATTTATCCCACCAATTACCAGTTGCAGCCAAAATAGTGCGCACTGGCAATTTTTCTGGTCCGTACAAGCTCGGGAGCGTGACACGATTAGTGATCTTACTGCACGATTTGGTACGTTGCACTAGACAGCCACACTGTCGCATCCGTCTTGCGGACGCGCTTCTCGTGGACCAGTTTCTCCAGGTGTTTGTCCATCGCCTTCTGAGCCGCGAGGCGAAGCACTAAGGGCAGGTCGCTGTAGATGATCCCAACGAGCTGCTTGGTCGTCACGGGAGTTTCCATCGACGTCATGGCCTTGACGACTTCATTCTCGCGCTGCTGGCGGTGGGAGATGTACTCTTCAATCTTGGCGGCAGCCTCGTTGACGACCGGGCCATGGGCCGGGTAGATGACCGACGGCGCCAACGCTCGCAGCCGCTGCAGCGAGTTCATCAGTTCCGTGAGAGACTCGAAGACGCAGCTGCCTTCACCGAGAATGCAGTCGCCCGAGAATAACGCGACGGTCGAGGTGGCCTTGTCTTCGAGCAGGAAGCACACGTGGTCGGCGCAGTGGCCGGGCATGTACTCTGTGCGGAGCACGGCATCCATCTGCGGAATCGCAAAACTCCGTCCTTGCGCCAGTGGCTGGATCAACAACGACTCGCATTCGGCGTTCGTGTACCGTAGCTTTCGATCGGCACCGCCAGCAGGCATGTACTTCCACATCTTGATCTTGGGGAAGGCCTCCAAAACGTGGACCACTCCGCCGATATGATCCGTGTGACCATGCGTGATGACGAGGTCCGTGATCTCCTCCACGCCATGGGCCTTGCAGATGCGCAGCAAGTTCGCGATGTAACTTGCATTGCCGTCGCTCGAATCGATGAGGATGCGCTTGGGTCCTTCGCCGAGGAGATACGTGTTCGTGCCTTGGAGGGTCATGCGGCTCGGGTTCTTGCCCAAGATGCGGATGATTCCCGGTGCCAGCACTTCAACGTCAGGGATCTTCGTGAGCTTGCTGGAGACTCCACCTTTGCCCAGCAGATACGACCGCAGTCGCACCGTGACATCGAACGAGAGGTACACCGAGAGCGGGATGCGCTCGGCGACGGCCGGGTTCTTCGCGCGGCGCTGCAGCGGCGGAAGCAGCGCGACCGTCGCGACCGTGACGGCGGCACAGGCCGCAGTGGACGCTACCAGAGGCCACCCCCATGCGTCGGCCAACATCGTCGCCTTCTCTTCTCCACCGACGCAGCCGAAGAATTACGACTCATTTGGCGCTAAGCTCATCATCGACGTGAGGGTTAACTTACGCGAGTCCATCGGGCACTTCTGTGTCGTTAGGTTCGCATGAATTTGCCGTACTTAGTGATGAAGGTTGAACCAAAACGACGATGACCTGGTGGATCGCCACGTAATAACGATCCCAAGCAACGCGCGATGCACGCCGCGCGGCTTCTTCTCGCGCTCGCGGCGACCGCGTGCGGCGCGTCGACTGTGTTGGCGGACGCTTTGGCCATGGATCCGAGTTACGTCGTGCAAATCCACGCGAGCCGCGATGGATTCGTGCCACCAGAGGACGCGAGCGAGCAGCTCCGCACGCAGTTCATGACCACCGAGACGGGCCACCGATTCGAGTGCTTCGTGCCGCTGTCGCCAATGCAAAAAGAGCAGCGAACAAAGGCTAGAGAGGCGACCAAGCAGCTCGCGGAACCAGCTGGGGAAGCGAGTGCGGATGACACGTCCACGTTCTTGGCGTTTGCCCGAGCGGCGTCGAAGAAGGTTCGGCCGACGTGTCTGCAGTACGTGGACGTCGTTGATCGATGGGTGTACGAGATTTGCCCAGGCGTGCTCATCCGCAAGGTGAGTCTGCGACGCCGTGCGAAGCCCGTCGAGGAGAAGGTTGAAGGCGATGCCCCACCACCGGAAGATGAGTCAGTCCCCGAATCAAAGCCAGTAAAGGTGCACGAGGTGAAGGAGCTCGCGTCGTTCGCCTCCGAGTCCGAGCAGACACCGCTCACGTACGAGGAGTTCGTGCATGGCGACGTCCAAGTGCGCGTCTCCGCGTACACCAAGCCTATGTACACGCAAGTGTTTCACGGGCGAGGTGCGGAGAACGGCCAAGAGGGCGATATCAGCGTGCAGTTTGTCTGCAGTGCGTCGGCTCGCGACGACATTGTCGGCGCTGTGGATTGGCGGCACCGTGAGGACAATGGCAAAGAGCCGGCGGCGTTCGTGATCGTGTCGCGATTGTTTTGCAATCCGAAGCACGCCGACGGTGACAACGCGGATGACAAGTTCACGGTTGCATCGCTGCTCGAGCCGTTGGCCATGCTCCGCACGTGTGTCAAGCGGAACGAAGGTTGGTGGTCCTACGAGTTCTGCTTTGGCCACGGTATCCGCCAATACCATCGAGAAAACGACGGCAAGATCACCGCTGAGTTCTCGCTCGGCTCGTATGACGAGAAGCAAAACACCGCGCTCGACGCGAGTGGCTCCACGCTTGTCACGGAGCACATCGACGCGACCCACGACTCGCCGCGGCCAGCGTTTGTCGAGATGTACTCGGGGGGCACCCACTGCAAGGAGTTTGCGGTCTCCACGCCGCGGAAGTCGCGAGTGTACTTTTACTGCAACCAAGGGGGCCAGAACCACCACATCCTGTCGGTGAAGGAGACTCAGACCTGCACGTACACGATCAAGATCTCGACGCCCAGCGTGTGCGACCACCCACACTTTATCATTGAAGAACAGAAAGCGGAAGACAAGGCCGAGGTCGTGCACTGCGTCCCGGCATTGGGGGCGGACGACGACGACGTGGCGGCTCAGGCGTCCGCTGGGACACGAGCTCCAGCCAACGAGCCCAGCAAGGAAGCCGAGGCGGTGCGCGAAGTGGAAGTCGCGGCCACTTGAAGCAAGGGGGGGGGGGGGGGGGGGCCCGCCCC
>JAADVV010000752.1:0-12511 GCA_023335905.1 Pythium pyrilobum
ATCTCATTCGCGGATGGCCGCCGTGACGGCTCCCCTTCCAGACACTTGTCGGCCAAGCGGCGAATCTCCGTGGGACACTCCGGCGTGAAGTACGGGCGCATCTCGCCCGCCAGCACCATACGCAGGATCTGTCCTTCCTGCGTGCGGCCCCGCGCTTCCTCCGTCTGACCTGGGCCTGGCACATTGCGGTCGTTCCAGTATGGGTAGTCGTCCGTGTCAATCTCACTCAGCACGATGCCGAACGAGTAGATATCCGCTCGTTCGTCGTACCGCAAGCCCGCCAACACCTCCGGTGCAATCCAAAAGCTTGTGCCCATGCCGGCCGTCATGTGCGTCTGCTCGAAGCGGCCTTCGCGGGAGATGCCAAAGTCCGTGAGCTTGGCGTCGAGCTCGGCGTTCACGAGAATATTCTTGGACTTGAGGTCACGGTGGATCACCTTCGGACTCACGTTGTGCAGATACTGGAGACCTTCCGCGATGTGGAGCGCGATCCGCGTCTTGTGCTCGGCCCACGAGAGCCGTGCGTTGCGCTGCTTGAAGTCCTGAAGAGTCTCACGTAAGTCGCCGCGAGCCATCAGCTCGGTAACCATCGACAGGTTCTTCAGCGTGTCCCACGCGCAGCCAATGTACTCGACGATGCGCGGGTGTTTCAGCGACGCGACAAGTGAGATCTCCTTCAAGAACCCTTCGACCAGCTTCTTGTCCTGGCAGAACTCACTGCGGATCTTCTTGATCGCCACGCGGCGCCGCCGGTACACGCCCGAGTACACGCTGCCGAAGCCTCCCTGCTTGAGCATCTCGCCGAACACGATCTCGTTGTGGTCGAGCCGGCTCGTGATGATCATCGAGTCGTTCAGGATGGCCGAGTCGATCGCGAGCGAGCTGGCGGCACTGCCGAGTGAAAGCGTGTGGTCTGTACGGTCCAATGGGAGTGAGGCAAAGCCCCGGCGGCCCGAGCTGAAGTGGCTGTTACCGTCTACCGTGAGGCTAAATGCCTTTGCTCGTGACTCCTGCCGGCGCTTTCGGTGCATAACGAAGAGAGCGATGAGCAGCACGACGATCACAACGCCACCGATGACGCCGCCGATGATCAAGCCCGAGTTCGACGTGGAACTCGCTTTGCTCGACGTCGACGACGTCGACGATCCGGACGATCCCGACGATGACGACGACGGCGACGCGGTTGTCGCGATACAAAGGCTCACGTCGTGAACGGTCTTGGACGTCGTGCCTTCGCCGCATGCATCTATGGTGGCCGCCGAGCTGTCCAGCACGAATGTCTCCAGCGCTGCGATCTTGTTGTACAGTGGTTCGCTCACAGTCACGTTGGCCACGGGGTTGCCCGACATGTTCCTGCAGAATTGGGGGAGCGAGCCAGTAGGTGAGACCGTCGCCGTCACTCAACGATAGGCAACAGATTGGTACGCACAGGCTCGTGAGCAGGCCCATGCCCAGGATCGCCGACGGGATCGACGTGAAGGCGTTGCCGGCAAGGTTTCTAGACGGACGGAAACGATCGAGGTGGTCAGAACGGCTACAGGCCGCGAATAAGAGGATTTCTCCGGGTTTACTCACAACGACGTGATGGTGCACGTCGAGTCGACGGGCGCGCTCGTGAGCTCGCCGCCATACCACGATGTGAGATTGTTGCCGCTCATATCCCTACGTGCCAGTCAGTCCGAGTCGTCAGCCTCGTGGGGATTCTGGTTCAGCTACCTGACAGCAAATGGGGGGAAGAGACGTACATGCTGGTGAGCACGCCCCAGCCGCGTCGCTGGAGGTAGACTGAGGGCGGCGCCTTCAAGTTGCAGTTACGCAGTGTGAGCTTGGTGACCGACGACGGCATGAACTCGCCCGAGATGTCCACGCCCGAGATGTCGATGTTGGCGATCTCTCTGCTCCAGCAAAATCCATAGAGAGGGCGGTTAGTCCCGGCGACGCTTTCCGCGCGAGCCGCGGCATTGTCCTGGTCCTGGACGTACACTTCCGTGACGAGATTCTTGGTCTTCGCTGGGATCAACTGGACGGTGCCGGTTTGCAGCGACGGATCCAGCAGGTCGAGGTCAAAGTTGATGGGCGCGCCAGTCGTGACTCCGATAAGCCGGCTACGACAGAACACGCAAGACAACCAGACAGTTAGAGGTAGGCTACAGTAGTTAGAGGGATCTCTTTCTCCGCCACGTACAGCGTCGTGACCGTGTCGAGCAGCGCGAACTGGCCGACCGTGCTCACTTGGAATGTCATGGCCGTCGCGTCGAGCGTCGCGGGCACCGCGGCGGTCGCCTGCGTCTTGTCCTTGAGCTGCAGGTTGAAGACGTACTCGCGACCTGAGCCGCTGATGCACGAGCACGACGTGTTGGTCCATGACGTCGGGCACACGCCGTTCGCGGCGACCAACGACGACTTGGTGACGACCATCGCCGTGCCGTTGCACGGCGGCGACGCCGAGTCGCTCTCCGTGATCTGCACCGCTGTGAGCTCCGTGACGCCAGCCATGTAGTGCGTCGCGATGGCGATGACGCCCGGCGGTGAGCCGGTCAAACTCGCGGACCCAGGGTTGTCGGAGGCCATGCTGGTGTTGGCCGAGAGTGGCGGGGGCGGTGGAAATGGAGGTGGAAATGGAGGTGGAAATGGAGGTGGAAATGGAGGTGGGAATGGAGGTGGCGTGGCCACCGCAGCCGCCATTGGGACACGATTCTCACGATGAGGCGAGTACCGTTAGTGGCCCTCTGCGACCTCCCCAGTCTTCCAGCAAGGAGGTCTTCCAGACCGACGAACATCCCCCCATCTTGACCGGACTGAACAGACACCACCGACTACTTGTACACAGGACGGCCACCGGCACGGCTATCCAAAGGGCACACCCACGGGAGGAGACCGTGCCCAAAACAAGGTGAGACCGACAAGTATGTGCCGACGTGTTTCTCTGTATCGACCACTGGCAGGAACGTTCCGTTTGACCGTCTTTTGATACTGCCCAGGTACAGCTTTATACAACCGCCTCCTTCATCATCACCGACTCCAGTGCGGACCCGACAGCACTCACCCGGATTCTCGGGCGAAGTTGCTGCGTCGTCTAGTCGCGGCGGATGCCAGAGCCTTCCGCTCTGGAATCCTTCAGAACGAGTGGGGTGGCGAGTTGTACAGTTTCGGTCCCACGAGTCGGTCCCACGAGTCGTGGCACGACAGCAGTCTCTCGGTTTCGTCGTGGCCCCACGTACAGTACAGTAGCACGCGTGCGGCGAGTGGAATGGGCCATGGGTACTGTAGTACGGCGAGTACGGCAAGCAAGACGATTCGTGGAGCCGGCGTACCAATGTGAAACGAACTTGTATACATATAGTTGGTGGATCGAGGGACTGGAGACTCCAGTTCCTTGATCCACCAACTACAGGAGTCCAGTCTGGAGTCCACTGGGCGTCTCGCAATCTGAGTACAGTACCGGTACTGTACGCCTGTACAGTACTTAGTACCTGAGTACAGTACTGTATACTGTATACTGTATGTAGGTGGCGAGTCACCTACTGCTGTAGAAGTAATACTGTACGCATGTGCAGTGTACTTGACGCCATCACGAGTTGGTGGCAGTGATTGCGACACAAAGACGAGGCAGCTGACGGCACGCGCTTCATCGGATTGTGTGTGGCCTGTGTGCGTGACACGGTGTACACGCAGTGTGTGCACACCCCGCACGCGACTGGATTCTTCTCTCGCCCGTGGAATCGATCGCTGTAGACACGAGGATACTGATCCAGCAAAGCCCACTGTGGGGGACACGCGCGGTCCACACTCGAGACCACAGGCAGCTAGTTGGCTCTGGATTTCGAGCGGCAAGATCGTGGAGGAAGAGAGAGAGAGTGCGAAATTTTCAACCAGGGCTGTCCAGGCCGCTTCCGAGTGAAGCAACTTGCTGTGCTTCAAGCAAGACGTTCCCAGGTCAGCTGGAACTTCCAACGGTGGCATCCAGTACAGTAGTGTAGTGGGTCATTCTGCACCCCCACCGTACCCCCACGCAGTCAGTCCCTTGCATCCCTGCAGACTGCTGTACAGTATTCGCCGCCACGAATGCTCAGCAGTGTCGGCTCGTACTTGCCAGTGACTGGAACGTCGCCCGACCGATGCGGCGCGTGAAGGTCTGCTTTTCTACCATTAACCGTTAACCCACTACTGAGGTGGCTGCATGTTGCCCTTTCGAGCCAGTCATGGAGGGGAATTCCAACTTGGTCCCTCATCCCTTTCGAAATGGCATTATTATAATAACTGGTACCGAAACACTTTTGACGTTCCTAATTGGTCACAACCTTTGCCCAGGCCATGCGCTCGAGCGCCCCCTCCGCTTCGCTGCGCGCGGACAGGAAGACTGTACAAAAAAATACAGACGACATGTTCAAAAATACAAGAACCGCTGGACAAAAGTCCAGAAAATGCCTCGTCACAGGATGGGCGACAGCAAATACTGCCCAGACTCGAAACCTCACTACCCTACGGGCACGGAGTCGTGGGTAGCAACCCTAGTCCTCGGCCTTCGGCCTGGGGAGCTGAGCGAGAAGGTTGGGCCAAGGAAGTGTGTTTAGTGGTCACTGTAGCGCGGGGAGCGTTGAACTATCCTCTGTAGATTCGTGCATTTTTCCTGTATTTTTGTCTTCGTTTCGCGGACAGGCAAGAAGCAACTTCCTACGGGTCGTCGGCGTGTTCTAGAGTGCGCACGTCCGCGTGCAATTGCTTCGAGGCGGCGACCTTTCCAGCCTCATTCTGGATAGAATCAGAACCATCTTCGCTGGTGTCTGTAGTAACCGCAGCTCCCTGAAAATGGGGGGGGCGGCCAACGCGCGACTCGCGCCGCTTCGGTGGATAGTGAACAGTATATATTACGGTATAAAATTACAGTGTTGTGCACTGACTCGCCATTCCACCATCATTCCGCGTCATCCCTCTGTACAGTGACACCAACTTGGTCACAACGAAAAGCTCACCTCGAACTGAACCGATCCGATCCGATACTGAAGTCACTTTGGTGCTGTTCCAATCCTCCCCCTGTACCGTAAAGAGTACAGAACCTCGTCGCATGCAACGGCCCTTCGAGCCCGCCGCCTCCTCCGCCGCCGCGTCCTCCGCGTCCTCCGCGTCCTCCTCCTCCTCCTCCTCTCCATCCGCCTGTCTCGACCCTCTTTCCTTCAAAAGCCGGCTCCTCCAAAAACAATCCAAGCCGTCGCCCGTGCTCGGTCCACGCCCCAGTCTCCCCCTCCTCCTGCGTGTCCGTGCATAGCCACCATGGGAGCCTCCTCCACTGCCTCCTCCTCCGGGTCTCTCAAGGCGGTGGACGACCACGCGTCGCGCGTGGCAATCGCGGCGCCGCGCTCCACGTGCAGCGAGATCAGCCTGCGCGACCTCGAGAAGCAGGAGCTCGTGTCGCACTCGCCCGGCGCGTCGTCGTCCTCGTGGACGAGCAAGGCCGCGACCGCCGACCACACCGACGACGAGACTGGAAGCGGCGGCGCCTCGGCGGACGCGGAAGTGGACGCGTCGGCGTCCGCCACGCGCGACAGCGGCGGACGCAAGCGGAAGGACTACGCCAAGCTCGCGCTCGACGCCGGCGCGGCGCCCGCGGCCGCGACCGAGCTCGCCAAGCTTTGGACGCTCTCGCTGCCCATCGTGGTCACGTACGTGCTCGAGTTCCTACCGGGCGTCGTGAGCATCATGCTTGTCGGCCGCATGGACTCGCCGCTCACCAAGGAGTACGTCGACGGCGCGACGCTGTCATCCATGTTCATCTACCTCTCGGGCGAGGCGCCCGGCTTCGGGCTCGCGACGGCGCTCGACACGCTCTGCTCGCAGGCGTTCGGCGCCGGCAAGCCCAAGAAGATCGGCGTGACCTTTCAGACGGGCGTGCTCGTGCTCGCGGCCGTGCTCGCGCCGGTCTATTGGCTCAACTGGAACTCGGCCCACTTCCTCACGGTCATGCACCAGCCCACCGAGGTCGCCGAGCTCGCCGGACGGTTCAGCCGGTTATTACTGCCAGGGCTGCCCTTCCTCTTCCTCTACGAGCTGCTCAAGAAGGTGCTGCAGGCGCAGAACATCGTCGCGCCCATGGTCTGGATCGCCTTGGCCAGCAACATCGTCAACGTCGCGCTCGGCGTCTACCTCACGTGGTACACGTCGCTGGGCTTTGAAGGCGCGGCCATCGCGCGGTCCATCTCCAACATGGTGCTGCCGCTCGCGACGATCCCGTACTTCATGTGGAAGCCCGAGAACTTTTACGCGTGGTGGCCCGGCTGGCAGCCGCGTGCCGCCGTGCAGCACGTGCACGTGTTCCTCACGCTGGGCGTGCCCGGCATGTTCATGCTCGTGCTCGAGTGGCTCTCGTACGAGATCATGGCCGTGTTCGTCGGGCTACTGCCCGACAGCGTCGTCGCCATCAGCGTCCACTCGGTGCTCTCCAACGTCGCCAACATCGCGTTCCACTTCTTCATCGGCGTGGGCGTCGCGACCAACGTGCTCGTGGGCAACTACGTGGGCAGCGGCCAGCGCGACCACGCCAGGATGGCGAGCAATCTCGGCCTGCTCGTCTCGCTCGCGATCGGCGTCGCGCTCGTCGCGACCATCGCCGTCGCGCACCGCGCGCTGCCCGAGATGTTCATCAACGACGACGAGTCGATCGGTATGGCGTCCGCCGCGGTGCTGTACCTGATCCCGTTCGAGCTGCTCGACGCCGTCAACTGCGTCATGCAAGGCGTGTTCCGCGGCACGGGCAGACAGACCTTTGCCGCCGTCGTGAACCTGGTCTGCTACTTTGTCGTGGGCCTGCCGTGCGGCTTCTGGCTCGCATTCCGGCTCCACCTCGGCGTGCCGGGCTTCTGGCTCGGGCTCACGTTCGGCTACGTGTGCAGCGCGAGCGTGTCGTTCTACAAGATCTGGTACACGAATTGGGACGCCATGGTCGACCAGGCCAAGGAGCGCACCGAGACCTGAGGGCGGCAGACGGCGTCTCCCTCTCTACCGCTGGATCGTATTTCCTTCCAAGCCAAACGACTCTGCCGCACTACCGTACTAGTACTTCGACCTCCATGAACCAGCAAATTCCGTATCCTAAATTACCTAACTTACGGCTATAATCTATCTGGCACAATCCTCTTGGCGCCTTGGTCTCCCGACTCGTGGCGCCTTCTCGACTGTGAGTGTGTCGCAGCGAGCCAAAGATCTTCTCCGTCATCAGCCATGACGAGCCTGCTCCGCGTCCGTCCGCGCGTGTTGCCGCACGCGTCGCCGCGCGTTCCTCGACTCCCACCGATCCTCTGGCTCGACTCATCGCGGCAAACCAAACCTGACGCCCACTGGTCGCTCGGTCTATTCTTAGTCAGAACCCCACGCCACCACCAGCAGAGTCTGAAGCTGTGTGCCGCATACAGTATGTACAATCTCCATGGGCTCTGCCGGATATTCGCGTGGGTATCCGGTATGCTGAATGATAGGATATCCCATTGAGACTGATGCCACAGTAGCACGGGTAGGCGATGGAGGCGTGGCTTCAACGGCCTACCACCCAACGTCGTCCTCCAATCCAAATCCCAACAACCCCACGAAGCCAGCGCCGCGGCTTCTTCTGCGGGGCGGAAGATGCGATGTTTCACTCACTGGTGTTCCCCCTACCTCAACGCCTCCCACCAAAAATAGCTCGATTTCTTTGAGCGCCATCTTCTTCCACGTGGCCAGTAGGTGGCCGCCCATCTATCTACTGGCGTTCTGGGCTGCCCGATCGTCCTGTGTGTGTGTTTGGTATTCGTTTCTTTTCTTTTCTCCGCCACTTCCGGCTGCCACCCACAGAGACAGCGAACGACTCATCCTGTGGGATCGCTCGCGTCGAAAATTCGTGCGAGTCGTTTCGTCTCGCGCCGCCCGCGCCGTCAGAAACGACTCGCGCCCCGCCAAGCGCCATGGGTGTGGCCACTTGCCATCGCCACTTGCTCCCGCCCACTGCGCCCACTCCGAATTACGGTGCTCTGCTCGTCCGAGTCGTCGTGATGGGCGCGTCGGTACAGGTGCAGCCGGCCGGAGGCTTCCAGGTCGAGGCGGCGCCCGCCGACATCGATGCACAGTCGGTCTCCGCGGTCGCGCCGCTGCCCACACCCAACACGACTGCCAGCCTGCGCGACCTCGAGAAGCAGGAGCTCGTGTCGCACTCGCCCGGCTCGTCCTCGTCCTGCATCAGCAAGAGCGCGGTCGTGCCGCTCGAGGACGACGACGAGGACGACGACGACGATGCGCTAGCCACGACCAAGGGCAAGACAGCGCTCGGCTACACGACTCTCGCGCGGATAAAGCCCGCGGGCGGGCCCGCGCGCGTCTCCAGTGAGCTGCGCAAGCTCGCGACGCTGTCGCTGCCCATCATCTTCACGTACGTGCTCGAGATCATGCCCGAGGTCGTGAGCATCATGCTCGTCGGGCGGCTGGACTCGCCGCTCACCAAGGAGTACGTCGACGGCGCGACGCTGTCGTCCATGTTCATCTCCATCTCCGGCGAGGCCGTGGGTCTCGGGCTCGCGACGGCGCTCGACACGCTCTGCTCGCAGGCGTACGGCGCCGGCAAGCCCAAGAAGATCGGCGTCTCGTTCCAGACGGGCGTGCTCGTGCTCGCCATCGCGTACATCCCCGTGTTCTGGATCAACTACCACACGGCCCACTTCATGACGATCATGGAGCAGCCCGCCGAGGTCGCTGTGCTCGCCGGACGGTTCAGCCGGTTATTACTGCCGGGGCTGCCCTTTCTCTTCCTCTACGAGCTGCTCAAGAAGGTGCTGCAGGCGCAGAACATTGTCGCGCCCATGGTCTGGGTGGCCATATTCAGCAACTTTGTCAACGTCGCGCTGGGCGTCTACTTCACGTGGTACACTGCGCTCGGCTACGACGGCGCGGCCATCGCGCGCTCGATCTCCAACATGCTGCTGCCGCTCGCGACGATCCCGTACTTCATGTGGAAGCCCGAGAACTTTTACGCGTGGTGGCCCGGCTGGCAGCCGCGCGCCGTGCTCAAGCACGTAAGGACGTACCTCGCGCTGGGTATCCCGGGCATGTTCATGCTCGTGCTCGAGTGGTTCTCGTACGACATCATCGCCGTGCTCGTCGCGCTGCTGCCCAACAGCGTCGTCGCCATCAGCGTCCACGCCGTGCTCTCCAACGTGTCCAATATCGCGTTCCGGTTCTACATGGGCGTGGGTGTCGCGACCAACGTGCTCGTGGGCAACTATGTGGGCAGCGGCCAGCGCGACCACGCCAAGATGGCGAGCAATCTCGGCATCGCGGCGTCGCTCGCGATCGCGATGGGCCTCGCGGTCGTCATCGCGATGGCACACCGCGCGCTGCCGCAGCTCTTCATCAACGACGACGAGTCCGTCGCGATGGCCTCGGCCGCGGTGCTGTACCTGATCCCGTTCGAGCTGCTCGACGCCGTCAACTGCGTCATGCAGGGCATCTTCAGCGGCACCGGCAGGCAGACGTTCGCTGCGGTCGTGAACCTGCTTTGCTACTTTGTGATCGGGCTGCCGTGCGGCTTCTTGCTGGCGTTCCACATGCACTTTGGCGTGCAGGGCTTCTGGCTCGGGCTCACGTTCGGCTATGTGTGCAGCGCGAGCGTGTCGTTCTACAAGATCTGGCTCACCGACTGGACGTCCATGGTCGACCAGGCGAGGCACCGCACGGGTATACTATGAGCAGTCCTGTTGGGGGGAGGGGGGGCGAGTCGAGACCTCACGACAGGCCGCACCCGCACCTGGGAGGCGAACAGTGCTCGATATTTATGCGACGTGTGAACACACGTCGCAGACGTAGTTGATCGGTTGTTTATCATTTTGCGCTATCTATGATTGGTTAATATATGATCCGTTTTCGCCAACTAGAGACAGACAAATTTGCGCTGAAATGTTTTTGATAGGGTAACGGTTTGTACGTTTATAGCGCAGAACTAAGTTTTGTTAAAGTATTCAAAATCTGGACTGGCAAAGAGAATTGACCGGGTTTAGGGTTTATAAATTAAGGATACCGGTAGCCTATCAGACTCTATTCAACTTCTTGGTTCGAGTCTGGAAGCGGGTCATATTTTAATGTGGCTGGTGTTACTGTACAGGATTCTTAAAATACGCTCTGTCCCAGTCATTTCCTATAAGGGTCTAAGTTTCTCCAAATGTTCACAAAAAGGCGGCTTTAGAAGAAAGTCCTGTCAAAGGTGTTAAATTTTATTGAAATAAAAAATGTTTTCACACATATCCGGAAATAAAAAAAGAATGAAAAACGAGGACGAGTCCTTGAAAACTTTCAGTTCGACATGTGTGGACCACGCTGGTTGCGAGCAATTCAATGTCCAATTCAACTTCCACACTCAATTCACACGCTCAATTCTTCCTGATGACTCGCTCGGCATTCTCACAAGAGAAGAAGTCCAGCCAGCACCAAGTTCGTCGGCGACGCGTCTGCGCTCGCCTCCGTGGGCTCGAGCGCCGCGTGCCCGCGCTCGCCTCCGTTGCCTCAAGCGTGGCGCATTCGCGTGGGCCACGCCGTGGTCTCTCCGACCTCGGCCCCGTCGTCGTCTGCGCCTCAGTCTCACCGCTGGAACGCCGCGGGGCTCCGCGGCACTGGACTCGGGTGCTTGTGCGAGTGCGGCGCCCCCGAGTCCAAGGCGGGGAGCGCCTCTTCGCGCTCGATTTGGGCGGCTCCCACGGCAGCAACGGTGTACGCCGCTGCTGTGGTTTATGCCGGGCCACGTTGTGAGTGGGGAACGCCGGGGGACAGGATGGCGCCGCAGCAGCGACTTCTCCGCTGGGCACTTGATCAGCGCATGGTGAGTGCAGCTCTATGGTGCCCGATTTTGAGTGACGTTCTAACAAGTGTTCTGTTTCGATGAGTAGTGCGCGGGTTTCGAGTCGGCAGCTCCGTGCAAGCTCCTGGCAGCAGGCGCGTGCGTGAGTTCGAGTCGGCAGCCCAGCGCAAGCTCCTGGTCAGGACCACTACCAGTCACCACCTAAGGCCATACTGGTGCGTGAACCTCGCCCGTCTTTACCTACCGATGCGGTGTACTAATGCGCATATGTTTTGAAGGTGCTATAGCGCGCTGTCTCGCTTTTGTGATGGTCGATCCCGCGCGATCCTGGTCCCGTCCGTGTCGAGACGCGGTCGCTGCTGCGTGGTCTACTTCAAGGAGATCGGTCGCTCTAGTTGAAGTTGTTGCTGCTTTGATGTGCAGCCGTGTATTTCGTGCTGCGACAGTCCTGAATATACGGGAGCGGATGGTGTACAGGAGCGGTAGCGAATACAGAGGCGTGTGCGCCTTAGTAATGTCAGTCTGCGCGGTGAGCCAATACACGTCGCCAACAAACACTAGCCAGCGTGATGACATTCAATAAAATCGATGTGAAATTAAACTGAAACTGTGTCGACGTCTTCGATCTTGGTGCTGAACAGGATGAAGTGGAGAAGCTGAGCCCTGCGATCAGCCAAAGCGTAGTCGGACATGTTCTTGGGCACACCCTTGTTGGCAACGCACCAGAGCTTGAAGCAGACGAACACACCGCAACTCCACCCATCCTGCTGGATGGGGGTTCGCACTGCGGCCGCTGTAAAGCCAGGAAACGGAGCGTATACGTCTTCCATGAGTGTTCTGGCGAGCGTCTCAAGTAGGCGCGACGACTTGTTGAGCGAGTCGTAGAAGTTCACAGTCTTGTGCACCTTGTCAACGTAGACACACGCCCAGTGACTGTTCTTCAGGTTAACAGGTAGGATCACGATCTTCACTTGGTCATCATCCGCGAGCTCTTCCATCTTGTCGTACGTTTCCTTCGCGAATCGCTTCCCAACTTCAGCTCCTTTCGCGCTCTCCATACCCGCGAAGCGCACGTGGCCGTTCGCGTCTTCCAATTGCGTGCAGAACGCCTTGATCACGCCGTCGTTGAGCCAACCAGGCGGCTGAATCGAGTAGAGGTTGGACACGTGGAACTCGGTCAAATTCGGAAGTCCTGGAATGGATCCTGCCGGATACATGGCGGCAACATAGTCGGCGAGCTTCTTGACCTTGGGTTGAATTGCGGCCGACACGTGTGACGCGACGTCTTGCTGGAGCCACTTGACGAACTTCGTTCCACTCACACACGTTTCCTTCAAATTCATGACGCGACTCATCAACTCGATCTGGGCTCGCGAGAAGATGTGGCCTTTCCCGAACGTGACGACCTCATCCTCTGAAACAGCTTGGACTTCGTCAGCACCTGAAGACTGCCGTGATGACCGCCGAGATCCGGGTCTTGGGCCGCCAGCATCAGCCTGCGACGACTGACGCGATGATCGCCGAGACCCAACACTCGACATGTCGAGTCTAATCGCGTCTTGTAGCAAGTTCGACACTGGGAAGGCCTTCATGCACGCCGTGAGCAGCAACTTCGGCAGGATGTAGTACACGTCTTGGTTCAAAGTCGGATTCGTGATCTTGCTGTACTTGGGCCGTCTGTGTTCCACTTCCTTGACCTTGACC
>JAADVV010000753.1:0-12480 GCA_023335905.1 Pythium pyrilobum
AGAGAGAGAGAGACCAGCAGTGGGGGAATGACACATACTGGACCTCACATAAAGAGTCGCAATCCCACAAAAGTACAGTCCTGCAGTGGGCACTCGAGCGAGGGAGGGACACGCAGTGACGAAGTCCGGACAGCCAAACCAGATCCCCGCCGCTCGCGAGGATGATCCATAGCCAGCGGCGCCGATGGCTCGCGCTGCTTGTGCACCCACGGGATATCGTGGAGTCTTCGTTGACTAGAAAGGCGGTCGAGTACGCGGTGGCCAGTGGGGCGCTGGACCTTCTTCAACTGCGAGCAACAGAGAGCGACAAGGACGAAGCGGTGGTCGCAGCTGGACAGATCCTGGCACGGTGCTTGAAGGAATGCCAGCCCGCAAGTGATGGGGTTCCGACTGGGCCAGTGGCGCAGTTGGTCGTGAACCATGCATTTATGGGCGTTGGTGTCCAGGCGGGCGCACGCGCCTGGCACCTGAAGGAGCGTTTTCTGTTGCAGAGTCGGAAAGGCGACTTGGTTCGTCGAATCGACGAGGCTAAGCGGCAGGACTTGGTCGTGGGATGCTCGGTGCATTCGATTGACGCGGCGATTCTCGCGGCAGAGTGTGGCGTGGGCTACATCCAAGTCGGAACAATGTTCTCTACGCCCTCCCACCCGGAGAAGCTCTCTGGGTCGCAGCTGGAGGGCCCACAGTTAGTGACCGACATCCACCGCGCGTGGCTCGATCGCAACAACGCCCGCGAGCGTCTGCCTCCGCTGATCGCAGTCGGCGGCATCAACACGCAAAGCCACGTCCGTGAGGTTCTGGAAGCCGGCGCCGACGGCGTCGCTGTGATTCGTGGGATCACTGCGGCAGTCGATCCCTCGAAAGCGGCGCGTTCGTATCGACAGTGGCTCGACCAGTGGGCGCCGAGCGCAAATACTAGATAACCAAAGTACAGCAGGTATTTTCTCCAGTGCAAACTATAACTAAATTGCTCTTGTGTCATCCCAGACCTTCTTCCGCCACTGCGCGTGGGCCGTATCCGTTCGGCACGCCACACACTAATCGTATGAGCCCTCCATGATCACGTCGTCGATCTTGAGGATCATGCGCACGACCTGCGTCGCGAGCTGGAGCTGCTGCTGCTTACCGATAAGCGTCTCGAAGACGTGCTGCTCCTTCATGTCACACGTGCCCGTCGAGTTGCAGTCCACGCCCAGACGCGGGTTCTGCTCGCTGATCTGTCGCGACCGCACGGCCGACAGCGACTCGATCGGGTTCAGGCCGCTGTTCTCCGCGAGCGCCATCGGGATGTCTTCAAGTGCATCGGCGAAAGCACGGATGGCGTACTGCTCGATTCCCGCCGTCTTCTCGGCGTGGTCGCGCACAGCGATCGAGCACGCAATCTCGGCGGCGCCGCCTCCGTACACGATGCGGTTGTTCTTGATCAGGTTGCGGGCCACACACATCGCATCGTGCAGCGAGCGCTTCGCCTCTTCTACGATCATCTTGTTGCCACCACGCACAAGCACCGTGATCGCGTCCGACGACGCACAGTCCTCGATGACGAGCATGCGCTCCTTGGTCGTGCCGAAGGCAAGTTCACGAACCGTGCCGGCACGGCCGAGCTTCTCCGCCGTCAGTTCCGAGAAACGCGGCACAATGCGGCCGCCCGTGGCAATGGCGATGAGCTCGAGCTCCACACCACCGACCCAACGCACGGCAGGCAATTGGTTCTGCAGCAGCAAGTGGTTGGCCTCGTCGTCAAAGCCCCACTGGCAAATGACCATGTTGGCGCCGCTGTCCTTAACCTGCTTGATCATCGTCTGGAAGTACTGCTGCTCCTGCTCGTGCAGCTGCGTGTACGCCTCCACGCTCGTGATGTCAAGCTTGTGTTTGGTCTTTGGCTTTGGCGGCTCAAACGGACACGTGAGGATACAGATCTTGGCGTCCTTGACCTCCTTGGGCATCTGCGGGTGCGAGAAGTCCTTGTCGATCACGATACCGCTGATCAGCGCGGTCTCTTCCAGGGTGCCACCGGTCTTGCCCTCGACCTTGATGAGCTCGAAGTTGACGTCGCGCGTCTCAAAGTTGGCGACCTTGCACACGGCGTCCACCGCGATCTTGGCCATCTGGCGCTTGTACTTGTTGATGATCTTGGACGAGAGCGTGGTCATTGCGGTCATCACGAGCGGCTCCGTGTCGTCCTTCGTGAACTGGATCACATCGCCAATATCCTCCAAGTGCTTGCACGCGATTTCGCACGCCTCTTCAAAGCCGTCCGCGATACGCATCGGGTGCAGACCGTGCATGAGGAGCTTCTCCGCTTGCTCCAGCAGCGCACCGGCCAGCACCACGACGCCCGTCGTACCGTCACCGATTTCGTTATCCTGCGACTGCGAGAGCTCGACCAGCAGGTGGGCCACGCGGTGCTCTACGTGCATCTGCTCGAGGATGGTCGCGCCGTCGTTCGAGATCGTGACGTCACCATCCTGGCTCACCATCATCTTGTCCATTCCTGCGGTAGGCATCGCATCGTTAGACCTCAGCACTCTCCCTCATTGGGAGACGCCACGCCACGAACGTACCCTTTGGACCAAGCGACGTGCGCAGCAGGCTCGAGACCGTGCGAGCCGCCAAGATGTTGCTCTGTTCATGCCATGATATCTATGTCAGCAAATCGTCGATTGTGGGGGCGCCAAGAAACCGAGAGAAGTCGCACCTTGATGGCTTCCACGCCCTTGACGCGCTCCTTTCGCTCCTGATCTCTCAGGATGATGAAAGGGCGCCCATACTCATCAAAGACCATCGACATGTTGGCTCGCGCTTCTTGATTTCGACCGAGTCCTCGCACCTGTGTTTGTATCCCTCCACTCGGCTCGCGCTCCGCTTGCCAACAACCGCAGATGAAGATTTCTTCTGGGCAATTCCAACCGGTGCAAAACCGGTTTGTCGACGGATCGTTTTTACCAAACAAATCGCCATGTTGTAATTACGATACAGTCAGTAAAACGAAGTGGCACTATTGGTGAACCCATGTGAAACCTCCAGCGTAACTCCTACTGGAATGGAGAGCGAGTAGACTCCAGTCCTCGCGATGCCCCGACGACAATGGCGCGACTGGAGCACCGCGGCGCTGGCGCTATGCGCAGCGCTCGCAACGGTTAGCGATGCATCTTGCCCGAAAGGCACGTACAACGAGAAGATCTGCTCCGGCCACGGCTCGTGCAATCAGCTTGGCAATTGTGTGTGCGACGCCAACCGCTTTGGCGTCGACTGCTCCCAACGTACGTAGCTAAACAATGCACCACGATAGCAAAAACTCAATGAATGTGTGCACAGTCAGATGCCCGCGAGGTTCTGCGTGGGTGGCGCCGGCGCGAGCGACCGACGATGCCCACTACGACGTCGAGTGCTCGAACCGAGGACTGTGCGATCGACAGGTTGGGAAGTGTCTCTGTATGGAAGGTTATACAGGCACGGCCTGCCAGCGAAGTAGGAGCATTATGTACCTCGCTCACATACCGTATTACCGTGCGCTGCTCACACTTCGTTGGCTTTTGTTATTGTAGTGGAGTGCGCGAACGGGTGCCACGACTCGGGCGAGTGCCTCTCACTGAAGCAGCTTTCGCGCGTGTTTGCCGTCGCCAACGAGCCGCTCTACGATTATGCTTGGGATGCCGATATGATCTACGGATGCAAGTGCCGGAAAGGATCCCATGGGTTTGATTGTTCAAAAGGTAAGATTGAAAGATGCAGTCGAACTCTGGATAGCAACCCTCACCATGTATTGCAACAACAGCCTCCTGCCCTCGTGGCGACGATCCTCTCACGACGGGGCAAGCGAACGAAATCCAGATCCTTCGCTGCACGGGACGATCTGGTTTCTTTCACTTGTTTTTCAACGGCGTTGGCACCACTATTCCTTGGGACGCAACCGACGTGCGGCTTGCCCAGATTTTGAAGCAAGTGAAAGGACTGCCGCGGGTGAAGGTGACGTACACCGCGGGAACTCAAGCATGCAGCGACACGCTCGTGAACGCGATACTCATCGAATTCATAGAGCAGTTTGGACCGTGAGTTAACTGGGACCTGGAAACTGTTTCATGCAGAAGACTCACACAGCGTGTTGTCCTCTGTAGGCAGCCGCCGTTCAAAGCCTTCAACGCCCTCAATGGCATCGTGACCCTCCAGGGCGGACAAGTATTTGCCGCATCCGGAGGGGCTGTGCTCGCTGGAAAAGTCTCCGTGAAGGGCACGAAAGAGTGGGCGGTGTGCAGCAATCGTGGGGACTGCGACGAAGTCACAGGCCAGTGCTACTGCTATACACTCCCCATGCCAGGGTTTCGCTCAAGTGACGGATACGGGAGTCCAGGCATTCGCGGCGATTGTGGCTGTGCCAACGACCAGAATAAGTACGGTGGGAAGATCAAGGCGTGCGCAGGAGAGCTGGCCTGCAACGGTCACGGATACTGCACGGGGGTGCCGTCGTTCCGTTGCGTGTGCGAACGAGGCTGGATCTCTGGAGACTGTTCTGAACGTACGTATAACACCCTCTCACTGGAAGCGAACTCGAATGAGCCACAGCATTTCACAATGGATGTGTTACAGGAACGTGCCCCTCCGGGCCAACATGGTTTGCAGCTCCGACCAGCACAAACCTCGTGCACTCTCCGTACGCGGTTTGCTCGAACGCAGGCACCTGTGACAAGGCCACCGGCGAGTGCCAGTGCTACTCTCCATTCACAGGCGACGCATGTGATCTTCGTACGTACTGCAGTAAGTCATTGCAGTGCTATTCGTGTCTGGGAGTCTTAATCGTCTGTTTCGCAGTGAAATGTCCTGGCGAGCCACTTTGCAGTGGCCACGGCCAATGCATGAGTATCCGTCAGCTCTCAATGGAAGCAGACGTGAACGACCCATCGCTTCGCTTCGACTACGGCGCCGACCCAAACAATCCGATGACCTACGACCGCGACTCGGTCTTGGGATGCAAGTGCGACCCAGGATACGACGGATACGACTGCTCGCTACGTACGATGGCGTACAGAAACTTGAATGTGTGGGCTACTCGGTCGGGCTACTAATTGCTGTGTCATTTGTTCGTATAGGTACCTGCCCACACGGTGATGATCCGACCACGACAGGGCAAGTCGACGAGATCAAAGTACTTCAATGCATCGCTCGAGGCGGATCGTTCCAGCTGCAGTACAAAATGATGACGTCGAGCGACATTCCATTCGATGCCACGCCTCAGGCTCTCAGAGATATTCTCCTATCTTCGCTGGGCTTCCAAGAGGTGGTCGTAGCGTACTCATTCGGAACCAGCGTCTGCTCACCAGCGGCGGCGGCGACGCTAAACGTGATCTCGCTGACGTTCCCCCTCGACTTCGGTGGTCTCCCGAATCTACGCATTGGTGCGACTGTGCTGGTCTCAAACGCAGTCACGCCAGCCGTGCCACTCTCTGTCGCCAACGGAGGCACCATCTTGGCTGGAGTGGCGAGTCTCGTGGGGACAAAAGAGAACTCTGTGTGTTCGCGCAAAGGCATCTGCAACCACGAGACGGGCGTCTGCCACTGCACGCCAGGATACGCATCGAGCGATGGCTACGGTAGCTTTGGCACACGAGGCGACTGTGGGTATCGCTTATTGAAGGCGCCTCGAGATGCCTAACCAATTCGACATTCAAATATAGCTCCAGGCGTGCCCCATCCACCTGAGCGACCGCAGTCGTGGGTTGGTCAATGCATAAATCGCGCCATGGAGACCGAGAATGCACAAGCGGCGGCTCCACCGCTGGTGCGGAGATTCTCCGTCGATCAGTCCCAACTGTCGCCAACGCGCTCAGTGGGAACACTCATTGTATCAGCGGGGGCCGAGGCGGCATGTAAAGCCCGCAAGTTGCGGCATGCTGCGTACGTTTCCTCATCACGCTGTGGAATCTGGATGTGATAGGTAGCGAACGAGTAACCACGTGATGCCCCAACTACAGCACATTCAGCCTCCGCTACCACGACCCGGACACGAGTGACGACTCGTTTAGCACTCTCCTGCGGCGGCACTTGCTGACTCAATGTGAGAGTACGTGGACTGCACGGGCTTGGGGCCTCTACACAGACGTACAACTAACACGCTTTTTCGTTTTCTGCAAGCTGGCACCGAGTCCCAGTCGCTCGCAGATAGCAGGTCGCGTGGAAGCGCAGCAGGTTAGTGCGATCGAAGTGACCAGTCTTAAAGCGTACTTGCGCCATGTTTGAACGCTGGAGAGTGTGTCCATGCAAAGCTCCCACCCCGCCAAAGAAGCTGAGCGCCAAAATGGAGCGAGCGCTGCTCGTTCGCGACCAGTGCGAACGAGACATTGGGAAATACTGTGAGGCAAAGCACCACGCACCACGCAATGCGGACCCTTCGAAGGCGCCATGTCGCCCCGAACTGCTGGACAAGTCGTACTGGCTCAACCCCGAGCATGTCCACGATAACCACGGGCGAGGTACGTCACTCAGTCTTCACAGGTCCTTCCGCATTAGCACAGTGAATTGAGTGCTGCATACTCGACAGACAAGGATGCATTTGATCGCTTGCTGCGCAAGCTCTCACCGGCGATGAAGAACTCTGCGACGACCCACGCGGATCTTGTGCACCTGCTCCACGCGTGCACCGAGTGTGCGCTGCGCACGACGTTCTGTGCGCGCTGCGCCAAGCGAGCGTCCGAATTCTTCGAGAACTACCCGCTCGCAGAGCTGCAATCGCTCTATTGTCATGAGTTGCCACCGCCGGATAGCAAGGCGCTCGCAGTCTTCGCTGAGGCCATGGACGAGCGCGAGTTCCGAGCCACCCACTGAGTCTAGTCCTAGATGATGAGGGTTCACTAATACAACTGATGCAAGTTGAAGTGAGAATGATGGTCGTTCTCACGCTTTGCGCGGAAAAGTCGCATGGCAACCAAACAGGAAAGCAGCGTCAACGTCTCAAATGGGAGAGACGACGATAGTGCGCGTGCCGGCGAAGACGGAGATTCTGCAGAGGCTGGAGGAATCCCATCGGGAGTCGCTACGCGAGTATGCGTGAGTATGCGAGGGCTGGAGACCATGACGAGCGGCTTTGACGCCTAGCAAAATGAATTTCAGGGCCGTCCAGCAACGAGCAGCAGAGATGGAAGAGCGAGCGAAAGCAGCTGAATCAAGACTCCAATGGGTGACTAGTGGTTCTGGGTGCGAAAGTGACGCGCCCACGAATGTCAAGGAAGAGAGTGAGCGAGTGCAAGAGTTGCTTCGACAGAACGAGCGCCTCCATGCTCAGCTCGTGACCTCCCGGATCCAGTGAGCGTGACATTGATCCAATCGATCATTCAATCCCACAATCTCACGACTATTCTGTGAGAGTAGGATCTCAGAGCTGGATCGATCGGCAGCACAGCTCAAGTGCCAGGTCGTCGAGCTAGAGTCCCAGCTTGGTTCGCCGACTTTAGCTTCCCTCATCGCACCGACCAATGGACTAACATCACCTGAGCAGAAAAGACCTTTCGCAATGAAAAGGCTCTGATGGAGTGGAGGAACCGCGATGCGCAGCAGATCAAATCCTTGCGATCATCAATCCGAGCATTGGAAAAGGAGGTGAGCCACTTTGCGACCGTATATTCGACCACGTTCCGAATACCAGCTTACTCGACACCCACCCGACTTAGCTCATCAAGGGCGCGTCGGCCTACAGATAATTGCAGCATGCAGCAGCACGTGATTCACCCTGTGGCTTCTGCTTCGACAGTAACTCGTCTTTGGACCTTGGCCCATGTGTAGTGCACCGGAAGCCGAAGCTGGGTGACACGAGTGCCGTCGCGAGTTGTCCGGCTGGTTGAGACAAGTGCATGAAAGTGGCACAAGTCGTGCAGGAGCAGCCGGTAGAAACTATCGGGGATTGCGACCGTCAACGCGCTCGTCGATATCTCCCACTTGCGGAACTGCTCGCCGGCACAGACTTCCAGATCCGTTTCAAACGAGCTCATCTTCGAACGGCATTCCTCAGTCTTTCGCTGGGCAAACAGCACGACGAGCTCCTCGAGGCAGAACAGGAATCGGCGGTGCACGAACCGTGACAAATTTGCTGAGGGTTTTCCATGACTACCACTTCCTTCTGCGTCGTCCTCGCTTCGAAGTCGCTTTCTTCGACGGTTTCCGTTGTTGGTAGCGTTTGCAGCGGCACTTTTCGCTGCTTGCATCTGCTCCGCACTTCTTCTGGCGAGGGTCTCGAATAAATTCTCCACAGTCTCCGAATCACACTGACGCAGCAGCAGCTTTGGTGTGACAGTTGGCTGCGGCCGCTCTCCTGGCTGGTGCAGGTCGGCGCAAACTTGGCTGGTCATGAAGTCGATCGTCTCACTGACGGCTCCAGCAAGTACGCCCATCGGTTCGCGTCGAGGAGTCGGTGCGGAAGGTGAAGCCGGAGAAATCGACTCTGAGTCACTGAGCAGGAGCAGGAGATACGCGACATCATCGGCGATAGACTTGACACCCACTTCGGCGGCGATAGCGCTGTGGTAGCCGACAAAAGCTCGAAGTGTGTTCGCCCGAAGCCGCCGCATCGCGTACGAGTCTTCGCTCTCGTCTCCTGGCGCGGTCAGGCCAAGCAAGACCGCACACCGCTCCATGTTGGCCATGCACAGCACAGACTGTCGTTGCGTAGTCAGGTACGACGGAGATAATGCTGCGGCACCACCGGTATTGTTTGTCGTGTGGCGAAATGCGAGCGATGGGAACGCGAGCGAGAGACTGACTCGCTCCGCCAGCACTGCCATACCGTAGATCTTGAAAACGTCAAAGATCTCGCGGGAGGAGCGGAGCACGTGGTCTTCAAAAATCAAACGAAGCTTCAAGCGAACGCTATTGCGAATGGATTCGACGCGGTGATGGTGCGCGTCTTCGAGTGAGTTCAAAACTTCATCACTTGCAGAATCGCGTGCCGTCGGATGCATGGTGTCTCCAAGTGAATGGAAAGGCGCCAACGTGGACCCCTTACGAGGGCGGTCATCATGCTCACATTCCTCAATCAGATCGGCAAACGACCGCTGCTGCAGTTCGTCGTTTTCCGAGTCTCGCTTGATCTGCACGTCGACGGATTCGATCTCCCCGTCACGAACCACTAGCTCGCCCGTTTCCTCATCGAGATGCTCTTGTGGAAGACACGCAAACGCATTGAACGACACCGTCAGCGGGCCTTCCATCACAGCCTTCTGGTGGACTCGTCGGCGGCCACCGAAATGCTCATGGAGCATTCCGGCCAGCAGCCCATCCAGATGCGCACGCAGCTGCGCGCAGACTCGCGTGTCACGCTTCTGGAGCTCCAGGCGAACGATGATTTCGCCGGCCACTGCCTCAACCACGTCGGCCTTCTCTTTGATCTTTCGCCTTCTCGTCTCGACCGTGTGTCGCTGGTACCCGATCAGGTCAAACACCGACGCCAAGTTCTGGTTGGTGACCGCACCAAGTCGCAGATTGCGGAACACGCGCGCAGACAGCGGCGCGTGGTGAAACTGCGAGAGCAAGCAGCGCGCGACCAACTCGCCGATCACGGCGTCGCCGATCCACTCGAACACCTCCATCTGGCGCAGCGCCGCCGCGTTGCCGCCGTTCGAGTGCATCACGCGCAGCGCCGCAAAGTCGTCGATTACATCGAGTCCAGGCCCGACGCGCCTCGTCTTGCCGACATCGATCCGCCGCTTCTTGGCCGCCTTGCCACCTCCCGACGACGACGGTGCCTTGCGTGACCTGGCGACGCAACGCGGCGGCACCCGCTTCTTCCCTCCCATACCACTACGTACGAGCGTCCGTCCCGTGCGTGCGATGGGATGGATCTCTGCGCTGCTCTCTCCGTTCGGTAGACGCCGCGTGCGGTCGTCGTGGCTTGCTCGGGGTGATTACGGCCGCCGCGTCGAGAGTGGATGGGTGGCTCACTGATCTGGTCTTTTGGTATAACGAGAAGGGTGGTCTATTTAGTGGATCCGCTCATATGGGCCAATCAGAAGCCGATCTAGGCGGATCCGCCCACGACGGACCATATGAATAGTTGGGGACCCCCAACTTGGGATCCCTCCCACCACGTGGGGGTCTTGTACGTACGTAATGCGAGCCAGCGGAGGCTGCTTTCTCCCAATCTGCTTGAAGCAGCGACGCTCCCTCGCTTGCACGCGCCCAGACCGCATCCTGCTGCAGCTGTCGCGTCGTATCCGAAGCGGAAGCACGTAATCCCCTTTCAGTGCACAGCGCCTCGGTGTTCATTCTTAATCTCGCCCGCCGTCTCAGACTCTACGACCTCCGGAAAACGACACCATGGGCATCGTAGAAACGCTCGAGCGCATCCGCCGCCGCGTCGCTATCGAGATTCTCGAGCTAGAACCGGTCGAGCAGCCAGCGCCGCCCCGTGCCCAATGGCCGCCGTCGCCCACCGATCGAGATGCTGAGACGCGGCTGCGCATTCTGAGCCTGAACGCATGGGGTACGCGTTCCTGTCCATGACGACAGCGGCGTGAGGGATAGTGTTTTGACTCGATTTCTATGTGCCTCGCGTGTCTTCTCAGGTCTTCCCGTCGCCCCCAAGTGCACCGAACGCGCGGTCGAGATCGCGCATGCGATTGAAGACGGCTACGAGGTCGTCGTACTGCAGGAGATCTGGCACCGCCGCGAACGCGACATCATCATCGCGCACGCCCAGCAGGCCGGCTTCCACTACTACCACTACTTCCAGCCGGCGATCGGCTTCCCCGCGCCGCTGGGCGCCGACGCGTTCGGCACGGGCTTGCTCGTCGTGTCCAAGTTCCCGATCTCGACGGCGATGTACCACTCGTTTCAGTTGTCGGGCCGCCCGTACGCGCTCCACGAGTCGGACTTTATCGCGAACAAAGGTGTGGGCCTGCTGAGACTGCAGACGCCCACCGAAGAAGTGGATCTGTACGTGACCCACTTGATCGCCAATTACAACGAGCTCGGTGAGCCCGGGCCAGGGGATCGCTACCTTGCCCACCGCGTCAGCCAGTCATACGAGCTCGAGCGATTCATCGAGGCGACGGCGCGCAACCCTCTCACGGTCGTGTGCGGCGACTTCAACTCGCCGTCGGACTGCATGGTGCTGCGCATCCCGCGCGACCTTCGACAACTGCGCGACGCGTTCACCGACATGAACAACCACGACGGCCTGACGTTCGCGACGGAGGACAACAAATTCTCCCACGGCGAACACCCGATGCGCATGGACTACATCCTCTACAAGATCAATTCCGCTGGAGGCAGCCAGCAGCAGCAAAAGAAGAACTGGCATCTCGTGGGTAGCGACGTCTTCAAGGGGTTCTTCACCGACGACAAAGGCGAGCGGTTCCCACTTTCCGACCACTTTGGTGTCACCGCCGAGTTCGTTCTCAACTCGCAGCCGCACCCGCTCAAGCCGTGCGAGCAGGCCCTCGGAGAAGCCTCCAAGGAGAAGTCGAGTCCCGTCGCGGAGCCGGCGCCGACGTGCGCGACGACGACGTGCATCCACTGCGACGCAGTGAACGCGACGACCAACGACGCCAACGACAAGAAGATCGGCGCCGACGGACTGACGAGCGCCGTGCGGTGCCTGCAGGACGTCCATCAGGCTCTTCTCGACGGCCGCGCCGACGCCGCGCAGCACCGCTCCGAGCGCCTCCACCGCAGTCTGCGCAGCCTCATCCTGTCGCTCGCGATCGTCGCCGCGCACTTGTTCGCCGTCAACCTGAGCACGTGGGCGTGGGTGCTCACACTGCTGCTCTTCATGCACTGCGTATTCGAGTACGTGCTCGCGTTCTTCTTCGTCACGCTCGAGTGCTCGGCCTTCACGGAGCTCGCGACCGAAGTGCGGCTCCAGCTCCAAGTCGAGCGGGTCCGCGCCGCGCGCGCCCTGGAGGAGAAGACGTGGGAGTCGATCCAGAGTACAAACATAGTAGAATAACGAGCGAGAGAGCTCAGTCGGACGGACACGCAATGAGAGGTCTTCTCCGCTACCAGCAGAATGAACGAATGCACAACACAGGAAGCCAGACTTTTGCCAAACCGATTGCTAATCTCCGGATACAGAACCTCCGCCGCCAACCAAGCGCCCCTTCTGCTGGAGAAGCCCACACGTGTCGCACACTGCAGACGACCTTATCGTCGCGGGCTCCTGGAATTGGCGGCCGCGCTGTGCTTGCAGCCCTTGGTGGCGTGAGGAGGCGGATCCGTGACGCGGCGTGGCGTCAGACGCCATTCCCTTCTTTTGTGCTCGCTGTAGCCATCTTCGCATGACGCCAAACCACTGGCATCAGATGGAATTCCTCAGGTCCCACATCTGATTACAAATAGACCCACACTGAGTCGAGGGATTTTCCCACCAACCAAAACATCCTCGCGCGAGTGACACCCGCACCGTCCGCTTCCCGGTCTCCTCGGCTCCAGTCACTCGGCGGGCAATTGGCATCTCCATCTCGCGCGGCTTCCTCGTCTTCTCTCTCTCTCTCTCTC